>VZTG01000244.1:88183-109383 GCA_013397845.1 Melanocharis versteri
TGGGGGGGGGGGGGGGTTGGGGGTTTTTTTGAGTGGGTTTTTGGTTGGTTGGTTGATTGGTTTTGGGGGTTTTTCTTGGGGTTTTGTTTTGCTTTGGGGTTTTTTGTTTGTTTGGGTTTTTTGTTGTTGTTCTTGGTTTGGGTTTTTTGGGGGTTGTTTGGTTTGGCTTGGTTTGGATTTTTTTGGTTTTTTTTTTTTTAGAAATATCTGCTGAAATGGTACAGGGGGAATAAAAACTGCCTCAAGGGGTTGTTTCTCAAACTGGAGACTCAAACTCAAGACTTCTGGGGGAGGGACAGGGCATGGAAAATTAAAAGGGTTTGGGGGGATTTTGGTTTTGGAAACTTGATTCCTTTTTAACATTTTGTTGGATTTTAGCATATTTGGGAAGTGTTAAGCATTAGCCTGAGAAAATCTCAGTGCACCTGCTTGTTTACTAGCTGGTCTTCCTGATTCTGCAAGGCCCTGCCTGGCTCCCAGGGCCCCATCCCCTTCTGGCTGCCTGAGGACAGCCCAGTTTTCTCAACTCACACTCCCCAGTGCCATTGTCTCTGTCCTTATGAGTTCTCCATCAATTAGCATAACAGGTACTTATGGAAAGCCACCAGAGCAGGACACAAGGCTAGTCTCTCACATCAGCATATCACATGGTGCCAAATAGCTTTTTTTTGTTTTTAATTTAAAAAAATAAACACATGAGGGGCTGGCTTTTTCTGTTGCGCATCACTAGGCAGCACATGGTCCCTTCAACCATTTTCGCAACTCCGGGAGAAACTGTGCAGTACTATACAAATCTATTTTAATACACAACACTCGATTGAACAAGATTTTTATATTCTTTTATTAATGAACAAAGTGAACTAAGTAAAACACAGTTGTTATACATTGGTTAATGTATGCCAATTATGCATTCTGAGTGGCTTGCAATGTAAATGTTTTCAAGTTTAATGATTCTTTTTTTCCTTCTCAGACAAATTTAAAAAAAGGAAAAGTGTGGAAGACTGAATATGTGAAGGATTTCTGAAGAATTGTCTTCAACTGTTAAAAGTAGTTATTTTGAAAAGGGGGCTGTCCAGTGGATAGTGTGTATAGAAAAAAAAGTGTTTGTCTTAAATATGCCAATGTAGTTTTACTTCTTTATGATGCATTAAACTTGACTGACAATTTCCTGGCATTGTTGTGGTGGTCTCTGCTGCCAAGGGCAACAGCATGGCCTACCCAGGGCCTGTTGAGGGATCCCCTCCCTGGCCAGACTCTCTCTGGGTGGGGGGAAGCAACTGGTGCTGATTTCTCCACCACTGTGTTCAATTTTCAAACTTTAGCGCTGCAAGAATGAGTACAGTACTTTATGCTTGCTTTCTATCAGGAAGATGGCCTCTTCCTTGAGGCCACTGTGTCTCCCAGGCAGAGGCACCCTGTCCAATCCCTTGCTTAGCTTCCCACCTCTTGGAATAATTGCCAATCGGCCAGACCCCTGGGCTTTGCTTTCACACCTGCACGCACAGGCGCTCTTCAAATGTGTGGTGACCCTATTTTGTTAAGTAATTTATAGATCACTTTATAACTGTAGTAAAGAAACAGGGAGAGGAAGGCCCTTGCGGTGGTTGGCTGGTTTCTGGCTGGTGGAAAGCATGGAACTTCTTCCCAATAAAATTAATCAAATTAAAGCAAAAGACTGTTACAGCTGCATAAAGCCTACCACAGTGGCTAGTGCTTATGCGGAGCAGAAAGAGGGTTGGGGTTTTCTTGTCAGGGCTAGGGGAAAGGGTATTTTTTTTGTCTGGGAGTGTGTTACCTTGTACTGCCTCCTGGCAGTATCATTTCAGGCTGCAATGGGTGAGGGAACTCAGCACTGCACTCGTGCTTCCCCTACAGCTCAGCTGCCCCCTCTTCCCTCCCAGCCCCTGCTACATGGAAGGCAGGCTGATTTTTTCTAACATTGCTTCCAGTATTAGAAGACACCTCTCCCCCATGCCAGAAAACCCCTCAAATCATACGTCGCTGTCATCATCATCATCATCATCATCATCATCCTCATCTCTCTGCCACCACCCTAACCTTTAAACTCAGTGCTGTGCTAACAGACAGCAGCCATTCACAGAGCTCTGCATGTTGCCTTAATAATTAATGCAGTTGCAAGAGAGTATAGCCTTTAATCTTTGATAGTAATTTAAATTGAGGTTTCAGTGGAGATTTGCAGGACTCACAGTAGCCTCCGTGTTCCTTGCTGTGGTATGGGCATTGTCTTTGAAAATAATCAGGAGCTGCAGGGTTCGCAGCCTCCCCCCCAAGTGAAAGTTATTTTTACAGCTATGCCAGACTTCACAGCTTCAGGGCTCTTTATTTTACCACGACAGACTGTTTTCTGTGCACAGGACTTTTTCACATGCCGTAAGGTATCTTGCCTCTGCAAATAGCCATTTGAATGAAGCGTGTTGTCTCAAAGCCTGTCAGTTTTGTATTTGCACCTCTTCAAATGTAATTTCACCTATTCTTCCTCCTCTCTGTCTCTTGTCCCTCAGAAATGAGAGGAAAAGGAACATTTCTGTCTGTTGGGAAGTAACACAGAGCAATGCCAGAATGAGCAATTTTTGTGTCAGGATCTCAGATGTTTTGAGGGTTCATACTCTTTAGGGGGAGAAGCCGCTAGGACCTAAATGCTCAGAAGTCAGGAAGCAAAGTCAAGACCCCTCAATATTTTTTTAGTACTTAGTTTACAATCACAGCAGCAATTTTTGCAAGATGTTGCAAGATGATTTCACAATACCATCAGCCCCGCAAGTGGCTTCTCTCATGGCAGACTTCTGTGTAAGGATGGCAACACAAACTGCAGCAGCTGAATCAGAAATTTATTCCACATGCCAACCAGTTTTCTAGTAGTTTGATGGCCTATTAGGATCACTTAAACTTTTAGAAGAATGCATTATAAACTGATACATACTTTTTGTTCTGTGTTCTGCATGTCATCTGTAGTTGGAAAGAAAGTAATTACGCTGAAATGAGTGGCAACAGCCACATCAGATAAAACTCTACTCACTTTAGTCAGGTTTTTCCAACTGCAGCTTATTTTGCTTAGAAAATGAAGCCTGGCTTCTGAGATCAATCACTAGCCACTGACTGGTGCAAACAGAAAATGGCAGACTCCCCTGCTAAAAGCCACTTTTAAGTTCACCATGGTGAAGATCATTAAAGCAAGAGTTGAGATTTTTTTCCTCCCTTAAAAAAGCAAACAAAAACTAAATTGTCATGACAGGAAAAAATACTACAAAGCGTACACAAGCTTGCTATAATACATTCTAGCCAGGGAGAAGGAAAACCAAAAAAAAAGATGCCGCTGCCCTTTGAAGTTCTTGTTTGCATTTGTTCTGGCAAATTGCGGACGACTCTTTGCTGTTTAAATGCAGCAGAAATACTGCACTCCAACCTTTGATTGAGCAGTTACAACAGAAATTTTAATTCACTTTTGCATTTCATCTTTGGGCTTAAGATGCTGCAATAAATCAACTTTCCCCTCAATATTCATGCTAGAAACACAGCTGACTGGCAGTCCAGTTGCAGTTGACACTCTTGCAGTTGCCGACGTGGAAACTTTGATCATCCCAGCAACTGGTGCTATGTTGTTTTCACATGGGAACAGCACCATTTCACTGCTGGTGTGTGGCCCTGTCCCCACTGTGTTTGTGGTTACCCTGCTAAGCAGGAGTGCTGCTGTGACGGCAGCTCAGTGAGAGGCTGCTCTGGCTCAATCCTTGAACTCTGGAACTCCCCGTGCTTCGCTTACCTCCCTCTCAGGGAGGTGAAAGGAAATCTAAGCAAAGCACAGGGTCCCAATCTAGAACCATGGCCAAGGCACTGAAAATCAGTGACACCATTCTTTTCCATTGGAGGAGGATTGAAATAATAATTTAATGAGTCCAATATCTCTTGAAATACTACATTCCCTTTCGCCCTCTCGTTTTCCAAATTGGGGTGCTTTGCTGCAGCAGCAGCAGGGAGAACAAGAGACCCAGGCCCAGGAAGTGACTTTGTGTCCCTGCATACAGGTGAGCAAAAGCTCCAAGCCTGGAATGACAAGTGCCTCCAACAAGCCTTCCTCCCTCTGCAGCCAAGCATGGCAACCTCTAAGGTACCAAAGGAGTTGGGAGATCTTTACAATCTCTCCCCAACATGATGGTCCTGCTGCCAATGTGCTCCATGTTGTTGAAAACCCAGGGTTGTGGTTTAAGCTGTAGCTGCTGAAGAAGAAAAGATGCATCCTTCACCCTGATAGGCTTTTGTGTCCCTTCGCACGAGACCTTCACAATTGTCTTCATCTGCATCTTAGGGCCAGTCCTGCTTTGCTTGGCCATGGAAATACTGCCTTAGCTAAAACTCCAAGGAGAATTAAGAAGGGGTGACATTAGAAATAAATTCACACAGCAATGAATTGAGAAAAATGAAATTCTGGTGTAGGTAATATGTTATGGTTTAAAGTGCACTTGCATAACTAAGGAATTTTCTAGCGGTTTGAAACTGCATCATAAAAAAATATGTGCTGAGCCACTGACTATGTGTTTCATTCTTCTTACCTTCCTCCATTACATCACAACTGCAAAAAATAAACAAAAAAATAAACCGAATCCCAAATCCTGCCCACATAGATGGGTGTCACTTCATCCAGGGGCTCATGCATCTGACCTTGCTCAGCTCTGGGAGGTTTCAGGCTGATGGAAATGGCTGGTTTCAAGGACTTTTCACACAATATACTTCTACTTTTTTTTTTTTACCCTCCCATTTGTCCCAGGGTCTCCTGGCAGCTGGAGACTGTGCTGGTTGCTTCTGCCCTGCTCCTCTCCCTCTGCTGAGGGGCTCCAGGAGCCTCATCCAGCCAGTGTTGCATGGAGGAGAGAGACACAACCAGTCAAGTGAAGGCTGCACAAATTCATCTGTGTCAAGATTTGATTTAACGTCAGCCATCTTGTGGAACAGGCTTGGCACAGAGTGGCTGTAAAGCTGCTGGTTGGCAACAGCTGAACATGAGCCCAGGTGTGCCCAGGAAGGCAAGAAGCCAAGGACACCTGGCCTGGATCAGGAAAAATGTGTCCAGTAGGACCAGAGCAGTCAATGTCCCCTGTGCTAGGCACTGTTGAGGCCACACCTTGAGTGCAGACTCCAGTTCTGGGCCCCTCATGACAAGACAGACACTGAAAGGCTGGAGCATGTCCAGAGAAGGAATCAGTGCTAGGGAAGGGTCTGGAACACAGGAGCAGCTGAGGGATCTGGGGGGGGCTCAGCCTGGAAAAAAAGAGGCTCAGGGGGAACTTTCTTGCTCTCTACAATTCCAAGACAGGAGAGTGCAACTGGGTGGGAGTCAGGCTTTCCTCCCAGGAAACAAGTGACACCATCTCTGAAAATATTTAACAGACTGTAAATGTGGCACTTGGGAACATGGTATAGTGATGGACTTGGCATTTTTAAGTTAGTCATTGGACTCAACCTTAAAGGTCTTTTCCAGTCTAAATGATTCTGGGATTCTATCATCACATCTGCTGTGCACCCTGGGTGTTTGGGGCTGCTACGGTGCTGCCTCAAACAGGGCTACCCAGTGTGCTGGGGCCAGAGGGTCACTTTCTTTGAAGCAATGTTGCTCTGGGTGTGTCTACCACCTGTTTCATTTAAGTGGGCTCAGGCTGGAGCCAGGGTGTGAGTCCTGGCAGTGCTAGTGACCTGCAGGTGGCTGCCAGGTTCTGCCCTGTGTTGGAGTAGTAACTAAAAATTGCAGCCTAATGAAGAGCTGCAAGACATATGTAAAGGACACAAACATGAAATAATGACGAAACAAAAAAAAAACAGATCAAAGCTTTTAATTTCACTCTAAATACTTTACTCTCACTCTCAGAAATTCTTACCAAAGACAGGCAGATGCCACTGCCTCCAGGGGTCTCGACTCAGAGCTTCACGATTTGCATTTACTCCACAAATTTGCCTTCAACACCAGAGACCAATGACTTAATAGTAGCAGCAGGTTTTGCTGTGGAAAAGCCACATGCTGAAATTTAATAGTACTGCAGAGCTGAGTAAGGCTTTCCAGTGCCCATTAGGTGCTGTACAACTGTAAATGCAAATAAATCCCTGCACAAATGCCACCAAGTTTCTGCATACTGGTAAGATGAATTACTATAAGGTAACACAAACATTTATTTCCATGGCAAAATACTAGCACAAGCCTTCCATTTTGGGCTCTATATTAGGCAGGAGAAGGTTTATAAAGTTTATAAATAAATTGTGCTCCCAGACACACCAAGCCATGGGCTGGGCACGACTCTTGTGGAGCTCAGCCTGTGTGAGTCTCCCTTCTCTCCAGATGAAGGTGGGGATTGCTGGGCTTTCATGTGAGGTGCTTTGCCTGGTTTTCTTTACCACCTCTCTGGTCATCAAATTGCTTTCCTCAGTCAAAAGCTCACTTAATGAGTGACACAAGTAATTAGTTAATTGGAAATAGCATTGCAAGGGCCAGCTGGGAGCAGGGCAGGGTCCACAGGGTGGTGGGACTCCCTACTATCAAAGCTGCAAGGAGCCAGGGATGCATCATAGGCTATTGTGCTCCTGAATTTTGGAAGGTGAGGTTGCACAGGGCAATGCTGGGTCACAGGCATAATTCCTCTGCTGCCGACAGAGGTCCAGATGAGTTGTTTTCTGCACCAAAGCTGACAGAACCACCCGGTGCCAGCCCAAAAGGGCAGGTTAGGAAGACTTTGTTACTGAGCTCAGCTGACAGTCTAGAAAAATAAATTGTACTCTAAATCTTCTTGGAGGGAAGAAAGCAACATCCCATGTGTTATGGCCTAATAATAATTGTAGTGATGCCACAGAAGTGCATCCTCAAAGAAAACAGTGCAGAAAATGAGTGCTAACCTAAAGCCTGGAGTGCTGGTCCCCTGCTTTGGCAGTACTTACAAGGGTCCCCTCCAGGGCCCTGCTGCCTTAAGCTCATGAAGAACATGAAGTTGACTCCCTTTGAACCATCCTGACCTGTTCACTAACTGTTAGCACAGCTGGAGAGGTACAGAGCACCCAGCTTTGCATTGGAGGAGATTACAAGAGCTTTACACTTCTTCAGAGGCTCGGGGCAAACACTTGGACTTCTGCTATGCTAGAAGGGGCATAGACTTCCTTTTCTGTGCCCAGACAGAAATACATCACTGCCCCCAAATCATTCTGGCTGTCCAGGGCAGGGGTAGAGTCCCCTCTGAGGTATTTCAAAGATGTGCAGATGTGGTTCTTGGGGACATGGGTAAGTGGTGCCTTGGCAGTGCTGGGGGAACAGATGGAGGTCTTTTCCAAGCTAAACAATTCTGTGATTCTATGCTAACCAGGGAGCTTCAGTTTCCTTATCTGAATCATCCTTTCCTGCACTTCACTGGTGTTGTCCTTTACAACTTCTGCAGGTAGGAGGAACAACCTCTCCATCTCTGCACTATCCATCATCTTCAGTGCCATGGTACACGGGGGTTTCCTGTAGGGAAATCACTTGATTCCTAAGGCAGCCTCAAACAGCTTGTCTTCCAAGATGATGCTTCCACAGCCAAGTCTGCAATGACAGCCATGGATGCAGGACATGCCATGACTATAGAAAATACAGCCATCATGATGGGAGCAGAGTCCTATTAACTTTTGAGTGGTAATTATATGGAGAAGTTGTGGTAGTGTAACATGGAGAGAACTGGGTGTTTATGCGGGCTGGGTGTCAGATAGTGAGAGAGCTCTACTAAGCCTCTAATAATTTTCGTCCTCTCGTATTATTTTGTAAAAGCTCTTTTGGTGAGTAAGGCGGTGATATTATCTTACTGAATTCTAAGTTATTTTGTAATGGAATAAGTTTGTTTTGTCCTTGTGCTGTAGCCACTTACCCATCAGGGTTGGCAGCATGGACTTTGGACCCTGGAAGACTTTTGCTGCAGCATTGCCTGAGAGATCGGCCAAAAGCCAAAGAATAGGAAAATAAAATTTTAATCCAGCTTCTGAAGAGAGTGTGAGAATAGGAGTAGAATGTAGGCCTGCTAATCCTTTTTAAAGTGTGGAAGCCATTTGTGATAGTTCAACATCTTGTTTGTTGTTCTGCAGCAGCATTAAGTCCTCCATGCAGATGAGACTGAGAGCATTTGGTGGCCCATGGCTGTTGGTGTTTGGTAGCTCAGTGAGCGTGAAGGAGCTCCTGTGCTGGGAGGGAAAGGGGGAAGGGAAGCAAGACCCCTCTACAGCCCCTAATACAGAACAAGGAAGCCACAGACACTGGCCCGTGCCTTGCTCAGCTCTACGCATGTACTCAGAGTGGAGAGTGATGCAGCCGGATGTGATACAGTGTCTATTCTTGGTATAGTTATTAAATACAGCATTAGCATTACTAGACATCACCTGGGGCTGCATTTCGTCATGCACCAGTATAGCAGGTTTTTCAAAGGACACAGGTTGCTGAGGAAGGCTGGGAGCACTGGGAAAAGTGGAAAGAAAAAGATCATTCGAATTTCTTTTCCCCTTCATCACAACAAGTGTTGGGTGATGGAGATATAAAAGCTCAATCTAGTTATCAAAAGCATAACCATTGTTTTGCTTCAGAGATGGGGGAAACCCAATCTGGGGAATTCCACTCACTCAGACACTGTAATTTGAAACCTACCTGCAACCTCAGACCTCTTGCAGTTTCAGTTCAGTTTATTCAGCTGCAGAATAGCCCCGCGACCCTTAGATCATTCCTATTCCCACAAAATCCCAGTAGGACTGTATGCATAGGCTGCTGACAGGCTGCAGATGAAGAAGGATGCAACTGGCAATAGACAGAGGATGCAGCTTGGAAGAGGTGGGAAGTACGTGGAAAAAGAAAAAAGACAGCACTAGCAGGTGAAATGGGGAAGAACATGTTTCTTTGGATGCTTTTGAAACAGAAAAGCTAAATTCCTTACTATAGCCATTATTATTTTTAGAGCTTTGGGTCAAGAAATGCTTGGGTGAAGTGTCAAATATCAACCCATCCAAAGACTCTTCCATGACTTCCTGCAGAAATCTAGTTCAGACACTAAAGATGATGCAGTTTGATATGTTTTACAGTTGCTTTTTATTGTCCCACTAATTAAGGGGATAATTTTCATGACAGATGAGTAAGAGGCTGTAAACTGCTTTTATGGGCAATTAAAGGTTGAAGTGCAGAGATATAACTTCAGAAATAACTTGAGAGTACAACTCAGTATTGGGGCATACAGTTCACGTAATAAAGGAAAAAATACAGAAATCCTGATTTTATATCAGGCTTGAGGATCTTGGCATTAGTATCTGGCCCGGCAGCAGCTTAAATGAGTCTGTTTTTAAAGACTGAAGCAAAAGAAAAGGAAGCAGGCAGCAGACCAAGCTATGTTTCAGAAAAGCACATTTCCATGCTGCAGTTTTGCCCTCCCAAATATTTGGGTCAGATATCAGGTCCAGCCATGCTCAACAACAGGCACAACCTCTAACCTGTGAGTGACAAGCTGGTGCTCTGCAGACTAGAGAGACTGACAGGCAGGAGAGAAGTTACCATACCAAGATCGTACCATGGAGAAATCCGGGCCACACAAAAAAAAAGTCAGTGTTAATGATCAGCCAGTTCCCCTGGTTCTGGTAGAATTCTCTCCTTATCCCTGGCAATAATTGCAACACCATGTGCGGAAAAGTGACGCCATCTCAGAAGTCCATGAATGGGAAGCAGCAGTGCTTGTTTCCCTGGCTCTGGAGCACTGCAGAGGCTGGCAGAGCCAGAGCTGGGTCCTTGATGAGCCCGGAATTCTGTGGCTCAGAGGGACACAGGCAGCTTTCTAGAAGAACTTCACAATTTCTGGAAGAACTGCAACAAAACTAGCCGTTTAAGAAAGTACTTGTATTTTTTGTTGCATTGTCATGTTCCAGCAGAAATAATTTTTCAGTCAGCTAATTTTTTTTTTCATTTGCCAACTATTCTAGAGAAGAACAGCCAGAACAATAGGTCTATGGTCCTATTGTGTACAGTTACCATAGCTTTCCTAGCACTAAAGACACCAGTTAGGAAGAAACATGAGAACTCATTTACCAAATCAAAAGACTTTTCCCTCAGAGTGACAATTCTGGGTGACAGTTCTTAGGTGCCGATCAACCCACTGTGGAAAAGGGCTTTTTCCTTGTTGTATTTGAGTTTCCTTCCTAGTCTCCAGCCCAATTCACTGTACAAATCACCAATCCTCAAGGCAGTCTTTTCTCAAGCAAGACTTAAGAGAGTATTTGTAGCACCTCACTGCAATCTTCCATCTCTCTCAGATGATGCTGGAGGACACTGGAATCCTTTGCAACATTCCATACACTGAAATGGCTTTCCAGAATGTGCATGGATAAAGACAAAAATCAAACTCTTCGGATTGTGCAAATTAGTATTACTCCACCAGGAAAGGCAGAACACCTTTCACACCCCAGCCATGTGTATTGAATATAGAATCTACACGTTTTCACAGTCATACCTTTGACTTCGATTGAGTGTTCTTGCTCTAAAGAGGGTGTATTTGCCTCTGACTTATCTTTGTAATTGAAAACCTCTTGGAAATGAAGAGGGTATGAACAGGAGCACTACAGGCCAGTAGAGCTTTGACTGAATGCGAGTTTCTCACTTCAACAATTCCCGGTGCTGGCAGTAACCCTCGCCTTCTTCCCCCATGATCCAATGTGAGGAACCAAGACACGGACCCAGACCGACAGGGAATCTGAATCATTTATTCAAAGAAACAAGCTGGTTTTATACACTTTTCAAGGCACAGTATTTCCCTACATGGTAATTCTCACTATGTGACCTATCCCATGTTGCCACGTCAGCGGCACGCTTTCTCAGTGTCCTTCTGTGGGGTGATTGCGTGCTGTTCAGGGGTCTGTCGGCTTATGGCAGGCTCCTCTCCACAGGGCTCTGCTGAGTGACACCTCCTACCCCAGGGTCCAGGGGAGACGCATCTCCATGCCACTACATGCTCCTTTGTTCTGCCATTGGCTCCTTTGTTCTGCCACGGGCTCCTTTGTTCTTCCATGTGCTTCTGCAGGCACGTCCCACAGCCCACAGCCCACAGCCCAACTCCATCCCATCTCTTCCCACAATCCAACACCCCCATGGCCTCTCAAAAAGTGAGAGTGTTGGCAAACCTACATTTTCCACAGTTGGGAATACAAACTAGTCAGGAAAAAAAAGGGGGGATGTGTGATTGTACCATCAATCCCATTAAGTTCAACTTGCTACCTAAGTACACATTGATCATGCAAATAAAATATTGTGAGCTTTTCTATTATTAGTCTCCTCATGGGTGGATGAATATGTTAAAGTTTATAAGGCTCTGAGAGATTCTGTGATGAATGCTGCTCAAGGATTCCAGCGCACCCAGACAGATCATCTGCACATATGTAAGTGATATTCATTTATGGAAGTTTTTTTGTAAGAACTGCAAAGGCCTCTCTCATTTAATGACATTGTTCAATCTTCTTACATTTCTTCATAGATTCAGGGTAGAAAAGTATTCCCTTTCCCCTTCAGTGCTTGTTGCTAGAGGTGTCCTGATAATCAGGCTTATCTTGGGACCAATTTTCAACTCCTAACAGCTCAGTAAACTAAAATGCTTAGGCAATTTATTCTCTATATATTGTCAGCTTGATTTCTCATTTCATGACTGCATTTTATTGTTTTAAACTGAAATCCAGCATGTGTGTTTTCAACAGATTATCTCCATAATCACTTTCTTTTTGCTATGGAAATGATCTGAAAATTGTTCTTTGATACAAGAGAAGAGTTCACAAGGCCACACTGTACAAAAGCTTGAATCGTGCAATTATCATTTGTAAAGAGAAACTGTTATCAAAGTAACTGCAGGGGACACCTCCAGGACTCCTCTTAGAGTCAGAAAATTTGAAACATGTATTTCTCTAACATGAATTTCACTCCAAACCCTTCTGAATAATTCATGTGAGCTGATTTAATGCCATAATTAAGTCCGGCACTAAGGACAGAGATCAGGGGGTTCTGCCACAGATGCAGGATTTCACCAGTTCCTCTAGGGCTGGGGGACAGGGCTGGGGGACAGAACTGGGGTCTCACCACTAGGGATCTGTACCCAGGTGCCTTTAGTTTGGGAGAGCCCATTCCCCATGATTGGCAGCCTTGTAGGGAAAGGCTGGGGTGGCGGTGAGTCCCTTCCTGTTTCTGCCCAGACTGCCTGCTGGGGAGGCAGGAAGGCAAAGGGGAGCAGGAGCCCCGGCCACCCATCACTCTGCCCCTAGCAGAGCTAATGGCATCAGAACCAGGGCTTCTGGTTTTCCTAAGCAGCATCAAATGACTCGCACTAGGATAACAGGTGTTTTCTGTTCTTTAAAGGAAGAAGGCACCTTGACATGAGAGAGCACCATTTTGTTCTCCTTTCACTAAATGAGAGGAGGTATAAATCACTGGGAAATGGTAGTTTACAAAGCACTAAGAGGAAGACCTGGTGTTTAGCATGTGAGCAATACTGAAAGAGGGAGTCTGGTTTTAACTATCATCTCGAGTGTCCACAGACATGCAAATCAGCTGAAGGGATGCTTGTGGCTTGTACTTTTTCTTTGTAAAAGTAAAAGAGTCGGAGACAACTTTTCTGACAACTGCAGCTGTCAAATTCCTGTTGTCTCCCAACCTCGGATGAGTGGGGGAACTAAATCTACGTAGGAGCCCCCTACCTACCTCTGGGGACATTTTGAGCAAAGCTGACTTCCATGAACTCGGGATTTCAACCCACAGGGCTCTGGTCTGTTACTGTGCTAAAGCTGTCCAGGACTCCCGTTCCCATTATGCAACACAGCCTGCAGACCAAATGCCATTTGGTGTTGCTGGATTTTTAAAAAAAGGACATGAGGAAATAAAGAACAACCATTTTATAGGACTTACCAGTATTTAATCCCAAGGAACTTTTCTAATGCCAGATGCTCTTTTTTTTTTTTTTACAGACAGTGAAACTAACGCATATGGATTTTGACCAAGGTCAGAGGGTGGCAAAATACTGTAGTTTTATTAATTCCCAGAGGCCAAATTCAAATATCAAAACAGGGTGCTGATGTACAGAACCAAGTTGCTGAGCAATGCTGAGCGTAGCTATGTTTGGGTTTCAGTACAACAAGGCTAGGAGGCTCTCACTCAGATATAAAGTTGATGAGTTGCAATACGAAACTATGATAGCTTTGTCTTTGGCAACCTCATTTTGCTGAACTGCAACAGCCCTGAATTCTTGTTAATTATTCTCTTTGTAATATGCCAGGTTTTATATTTTAATGGGAGTCATAGGTGGTTGTTACTTACAGATATTCAAAAGCCACATGTTGTCTTTAAGACACTTGAGGAACTGGAGAAAACACACAGCTGTACCATCAGAAGTTGGTCCTAACCCATCTTGTTCTAAAGCCTCTCTTTTTCAAATTTTAATCACTGCCTAATGCTGTAGATGATACCTACTGGGCAAATGAAGGCCTGGCACACCCAGCATTCCACAGCCTCCTGAATACTTGGTTATTTCCTGAGACAAGAACAAATCCTCTTCACCCTCTGTGACAAGATTTTGTTGCACTCTTCACACAGGCTGGCAATTTCCAGCTGCCAAGAGGAAGGACAGAAGTGCAAGTCCTTAACTTGCTAAAACCTGTGGGATAAAAAGTGGCTGTGTTTGCAGAGGAGAAGGTCTTCCTGAGACTATTAGTTTTACTGGAATCTAAATATTCCCTCTGTTTCATTTGCTCTGTACAGAAGCAGAAAGGCCAGAGCATTAGGGAAAACACCACTTACCTTTTTAACAGTGGCTAATTTTCTTTTGTTCTACAGGCAACTATGATGATAACTTGTTTAAAACATGCCATTGCCAATCAGTGTTAAACAATGAAATAGTAGGGTGTTAGAGTTCATCGAACACAATCAATATTAACAGCATGATTAGAAAGAAAACACTGAAAATTCTCCCTTTATGTTGGCTAATTATTCACATTGGGACTAATAACAGACTTTCAATGTGTAAAAATGATATTAGGTATATTATCCAAGTTGTTGTTCTTACTGCTTTCTAAAGAAACTAATTTGAAATTTCTATCAACTCAATCTGCAAAAGCAATGCAGTCCAAACATTGGGGATACTCAAAGTTAGTCTATATTCTGTATTATGCACTCACCGATATAACTCCATTGATTAAAATTCCAAGAATTTAGTGGAAAACTCCAAGAATTTGGAGGATTGTTGCTCCTCATCTGAACTTATAAGAAAGAACTTCAACACAGTTTGCATGTGCAGCTACAGTGATTAACTACATATATTAGATATTTGGAAGCATAATTAGTTAGCCATCAGCACGATTCAAATTAATTACATAGGAAACATTTTATTCTTCATGGTACTCGTCAACCTGTTGTGCCACAACTGCCCATACCACTTTGTGTAAAAGAAGATACCTAAGTATATGGAAAAATAGTTCAAAAATGTTCAAATCTTAAAAATTGATTCCACCTTTATTAACTTAATAGAGTAATTCCTAATAAACTTGTGTTCAAATAAAAAGTAGAAAAGAAAAAAATAATAAAAGGAAGATATACATTCAGGAGTGGTCCAGAAATTACCTCTGCCCATGCAGAAAATAATGTCAAATAATAAGGTCTCCTGATCCCCAAAGAAATGACAGACTGGCATGTAGTGTCATGGGTTTTTTTAACATATTAGTTTTTGTCAACTGCTCAAGTTTAGTAAGGGGATTCACTTTGATCTATTGGTCTTTGAATGTTCATGGTCGTATTCTCCCCATATGATGGGAATATACAGGGCACCAGTCTTCTCCCAACATCTTTGGTATTTGGAAAGATATAGAAACTTTGTGTTGAAAATTTTTTTGCAGGAGAGCCCTAAATATAGAGGTCCCATCTGAGAGACCTTTCTCTCAGGCAGCCTTATTCCATTTTCCCTTCTGAGAGCATTGAGGTAAGATCTCACCAGGCACTGTGCGGGAGTTGAACGTATTTGTGTAGAAATCTATCAGCAATTCAGTGAAGAGATTCACAGGTACCAGAGCACTCGAGAAGGTGGTTCCTTTCAATGGCCAGATCAAATTTGAGCCGAAAACACAGGCCAGGCTGGATGCTGTCATCCTGTTATAGATGCTCTCCTGTGAAACCTGGCAAAACATAAACATGAATTAAACATGAATAGGTATATGCAGACAGGAGACAAGAGACAAGACATGATCCTGTATTGAGGAGGATCCAATGAGGGGAGCAGACCCTGGCCATGGGTACATCACTGATTTCTTAACCTCAGGGCTGACGAGGCAGCCTGGAGCTATGGGGGCACTGGAGGCTGTGTCCTTAAAACATAACATAAAATCAAGCAAAAAGGCTGAATTTTTTCCTTGTGCTAGAAAATTAATTGTTTTCAATCCTTCTGTCATAGAATCTATTGTGATCTCTGCTGGGGTGGAGAAAAACAGCATAAAGAAATTTAATCTGCTTCAGATGAGATCAGCTCAAACAAGAGCTCTTTATACCACAGCAATGTAGCAAAAGCTAAGCTAGTACCAAAATAACTGATGAGGGAAAATTATAAGAACAATGAGCACTCTGTTAACAAGGAGACACAGAACTAGGTATTACCCTGAAGGTAGCTGGACAATGAACTGATGTTTGTATACTAAGAAATATGACAAGGTTGGGGGCTGCGTTCTGGCATTTGGTGGCTTACACAGGCTGCATTTACTCTGTCATACTGTACACTGGGGATCAAGGACAAAAATTTTTTTGGTGTTTCTTTCAGTGGAAAGTCTCTAAAATATTATGAGAGCTACAGCCCACCACACCGTGTTTTCTATAGCACACAAAAGTGCTGTACCCTAAGAAAGGTACCTTAAGTGTACATAGGGCAGGTACTCTGGAATGGCACAAGGGCATGTGGCATAGTACTGGAGGCTGGAAGGAGCCAAACCTGTTGCAGCTGTATTCACCCAGTTTTTGGGAGTGCTCCTGACACCTTGCACTCCACAAGTTATGTGCAGGAGCTTCTTCAAGTGCTACTTGAAACACACATCTTAATCCAGCTCCTGCTTTGGAAGGTCTATGTTTCAGCTCAAAGCAATACCATTGTGACTTTCTGTAGAGCTAGATTTAATTTTTTCTCTTCAGGTTAACTATTTCAAAGAATGTTCCCAACTCCAGGATTAAACCATGTCTTCCCACCTGCCACCGCTCTGTAAACATTTCAAGGAGATAGCCAACACTGAAATGATCAACAAAAATGCCCACAATGTAGGGGTCCGTGGGGGCAGGGAAACGGCGAGAGGGGCGGCAAAACTCGAGCGGGCTGAGAGCTTCCCCACGACGCGCAGGCGTGGGGCCAGCGGGGACTCCGGATTGGCTACTGTAACCCAGCCACGCCCCCGGGAGCCCCCGATTGGCTGCTGCCGCCTGCACGGCCGGGACCGCGCGAATATAATCGGGTAACTTCCTGATCACGTTCTCTTTCTGTGCCGGATTTTAAGCTGATTAAAACAGCTTGGAAGAACATAGAAATTGCCTTCTTGTGCCTATTCTCTGCCTCCCTGAGAAAAGCCTTTCGCCCCAGGCAGGCGTGGGCATTGGGGATACAAAGTAACAGCCGTGCTTGCAGCACTCCCCGGGACAGCCGGCTCCCCGCCGAGCCACAGCCGAGCAGCCCTCTGTGCACTCCCTTCGAAGAGGGACGGAGGGGCTGTTGGATCCAAAGCCAGCAGGCTGCATCCCGGGGAGGAAAAGCTTTACACAACACAACTTGTCCTCCTAGAGAAAATCCTGAAGATAAAATGACACAGTGATTTTATCAACTGAGGCAGAGCTTCACTAAGCCTTATCCATGAGTCATTAATAAGGATGACTTAGGAGCTCGAGGGAGACATGGCAACGTTGCTTCATTCCAAAATACATAGCAATCCCTTCCTTAGCAGATGCAAGAAAAAGTGTGCAACTGAATCCAGCTCTACACAATAATCTTTGCCAGCTCACCAAAAGCTGCAAGCAAAGAAACCTTGCCACACTAGTGGTACTGGCTTTATCCCTTTCCAAAGGGATCAGGCTTCCTACCATCTCAACCCCCTCACTACTCTCAGGGCCAGATTTCTTTCTCAAAGGATATGAACATATCTACTCCATCTACACCACCACGAGCAGCTGATGTGTTCTTCCAGCATGGGATCTCGTAAGGACAGCATGCAGTTAGCCAACCTCTTCATGGGCTACCCCTTTTGAATAACTGCACTGCAAAGCTACATTCTAGCTAAGAGATACAAAAGGCACATTCAGCATTTGCAACTAACCCCTTTGACTCCTTCTTTGATTCCCTCACAGAGTTAGTAACCACCATCTCTGTTTCAATTGAAAACACATGCTCTGTCGATTTGATGAGCTAATAGAATTTTCCAAAGACCTGGATCATGCCCTTGAAGCAATCATCTGAACATCACAGGAAAAGATCACTACAAAGAACTACACAGCTCCACTTTGGTTTTTTTTCCCCCCTTTCACTGAAACATGTGTAGAAAAATTGTTAACTAATGACAGCCTATATTGTAAGGAAGTAATTTATAAATATAAAACTTGTACATTGCAAAAATCATCGTTGGGAACAAACACTGAAGTTTTCATGCCACATCACCAAACGCAAAACATACACGTTTTAGTATCCCAGAATAAATATCCAGCTCCTCCTAGAAAAACTGGTGATTTTTGATACCACATACTTTCATTCCAGCACACTCATGGATTCTTTTGGTGGCTGGTCATGAGTGGTATCCCTAGGGCTCAGTATTGAGGAAGGTCCTGTTAAATATCTTTATTAATGATATGAATGAGGGGATTAAGTACACACCCAGTCAGTTCAGAGAAGACACTAAATTGGGCAGGAATGTTGATCTGCTGCAGGGCAGGAAGGCTCTGCAGAGGGATGGGCTGAGGCCAGTGGTTTAAGGTTCAGCAAGACCAAGTGCTAGGTCCTGCCCTTGAGTCAGACCAACCCCCTGCAGCTCTAGGCTGAGGGGCAGAGGGGCTGGAAAACTGGGAAAAGAGGGTGCTGGTGACCGTAGCTGGATATGAGCCCAGGTGTGCCTAGGTGGGCAAGAGGCCAATGACACCTGGGCTGTCCCAGCCATGGTGTGGCCACAGGACCAGGGCAGTGATGACAGTGCTTGCATTGCTGAGGCCACACCTTGAGTCCCAAGGGCAGTTCTGGGCCCTCATAACAAGAAAGACATTGAGTGGCTGGAGCGTATCTGCGGAAGAGAATGGTGCTGGGGAAGGGTCTGGAGCACCAGAAGCATTTGAGGGAGCTGGGGAGGCTCAGTCTGGAGAAAAGGAGGCTCAGGAGGAACCTTCTTGCTCTCTACGATTCCCTGACAGGAAGGTGCAGCCAGGTGGGGGTCGGGCTCTTCTGCCATGCCTCAAGCAAAAGGACTAGAAGAAATGGCCTCAAGTTGTGCTAGTTAGAAAAAAAATTCACTGAAAGAGTGATCAGAATGGAATAAGTTTCCCAGGGAGGTGGTGGAGTCACCGCCTTTGAAAGTGCTCCAGAGGTGTCTGGATGTGGCACCTGGGACATGGTTTAGGGGTTATTATGGTGATGCTGGGTTGATGGTGGGACTCGATCCTGAAGGTCTCTTCAAACCTTGATAATTCTGTGATTCATACCACTCAAGCAGTCACTACACTACATAATGAACTTAAACTGTGAAATACAGAGGGTAGAAACAGCCAATTACTATTACGCTTTAAAAATATAATGACATCACCATCTCTTTGGTTGCTCAGTTACAATGCTGAAAGGAACTCTGCGAAACACTTTTAAAAGAAAATTACTAGATATTAAAACACCCCCACAAACTGACTGAAATTTAAGTTTCTACCACCCACTGCCAGCTACTTTGCAGACATGCCAGCTGCTTGTATCTGCTCTATGAGGCTTAGTCATCTGATCGTTCCCAACATGTCCCATCATCTCCAGCCACCTCCAAGCTTTACTGAAGGTAATTACACTTATAAATTGGACAAGTGGTTGAGACAAAACATTAATTCAGAGCAATTTTTTCCAGCTTGTGTTTGGTTTTAATTTTGCTCCTTTGGTTACAGATCTGAAGCACAGCTCATGGGCCCCAAACTTTGTCCATTTTCTACTTGGTCCAGGTTTGACAATTTGAATTTGGCAAGTTTTTGCAATGGTTCTTTCAGGAAAGTCATCCACCCTCCCCCCACATCAGGCATGACTGCAGGGACAGAACTCAGCAGCAGGTAGGAAAAACCTCTGCAGGCTCTCCTGCTTCTTTGGCCTTAGACTGTCATGGAAAAATACAATTATAGTTTTATACTAAATTATTTCTGGCTTCAGAACTGGGTATCTGTAGCTCTCAGAGTACTTTGCCAAGTAATATTCTTTGCAAGGAGACTTCTTTGAGCCCTTTAAGTTTGCATGTGCGTTCATAAATCTACTCCACTGCCAGTGCAGCGCAGGGCCTGTGCAACACAAGCACTTGTGCATACTCATCTCTCCTGTAATCAGCTGAGCAAGCACAGACATGGTTTACAAGCATTATTCAGGGACTAGCTTGTGAAAACTGGTCTTTGTTTTCCCTCTTGCTCCTGGTTGCCCATTTCTGCCAAGGGTCCTCAGTCCACTCCAGCTTCAAGAACACTCGGCAAATCCTTCTCTAGCAGCCAGGTGGACTGCGAAGTAGAGATGGGCTGGTTGATTTATACCTTGCACCACTGGGCTCATTAATGGCAAAATCACTACTAATATAAAGTTTAAAAACTTGGACCTATTTTTGAAATTCAAGTCTGTTACTTCTGTACAAGTTGTACTGTTTACCTGTAGCACTCTTGGACCAGAAGGAAGCAAGGTAGTTGAGACTGCAGAGAAAATAAGGATTTTTTTTTCTTCTTTCACAAGCCTGTGTCAAACTTGGAGTGTTCAAAACCTGTATCTAGTGATTACAATTCATCCCACTTCATGAAATTGCTACAAGTACCTCTTGCACTACTCAAGACTTAAGTCATGGAAGAATTAAATTGCCTTTTATATGTAAGGCAGAAGGTTGATGCTTGCAGATAAAAACTAGAATTATTGTTAAAGTATGAATTGTGGAAGCTTGGGAAGTACACCAATCTGCAATGAATAGAAATCTCTAGCTCTGAGAATGTTTAATGTTCCCTTGACCCTTCCAAATGCAAATATTCCTTGACACATTAAGGAAGAAAATCCATGGATCAGCAAAAATTGCAGATGTGAGCACTAGTATCACTTGATTCTGTGCTTGACATAATAAGGCCTACTTTAAAATAATGCTATATTTTGTTGCCCAGTTACAGAAAATACTGTGTGATACTTTTGCACACCTCATTAACGCATCAAGTACTCAGCTCTTAAGAAGTGCATCTATTACTGGAACACAGTCACTTACACGATTCATAACACTGAGGAGGGATATCAGTTGCTAAAATAATCATAAGTGACATGAGGATTTCCTTAATAGTTTTTGAGTTCAGCTAGGCAACAGTAAATGAATATACGAGTATTATAGCAACTGCTGGTTATATCGATGTGTTTATCCTTTAATCTTGCTTTTCGCTAGTGTTTTGACAGAAAAAGGCATTAAATGCACTTGTTTCTGAACTACACTGTTGGCTAGAATATGGCAAACAGGGCTGTAGCCCAAGAAGAGCTACTGAGGGCCAATTACCTCACTGGTGAAAATCAGTATAATTCCCCAGACATGATTGCTGTGATGGGCTCTTAGGGCTTTTGAAGGAGCGATCACTTGCTTTTAGGGGTCAGCTACACCATGACCCTTCATTTTAGGCACCTAGTTTTGAAAACTGCAGTCTGAAAAAGGTGATGCGTTGGATAAGGCCGAAGGAAGGAAATGTAAAGCCCTGTGACTGTCTTTTTCTGCACAGCCAAACTATGCCACAAGGCTGAATGTAGAACTATTCACAACTGATGTTCCCCAAACCCTCACATTCATGGGTTTTCCAGAAATGGATTAAAAGAAATCAGCAAATTAAAAAGCAGGACAGAAGACACATGATTTAATTTATCCTAAAACATAAAATAATCCTTGGAAAATCCTTGGATTCTGAGTTTTTTGTTCAACACCATGTCCTGGGGTGGCTGAATGGC
>VZTG01000247.1:3021-104296 GCA_013397845.1 Melanocharis versteri
TGGCCATGGTTGAGTTGATGAGGAGGTGTTAGATCATAGTTTGGATTTGATGATCTCAAAGGTCTTTTGCAACCTAGTTAATTCTGTGATTCTGTGATCACCAAGGCAAAGACAAAGCTTGTCATGCTCTCATTATAAAGTATGAGAGATTACAGTCAAAATAACAAATAGTTAAATGGCAGCTATTGTCGGAGACCGAGAGGTTAAAACCTCTGAAGATAATAATGGATTTAATTTACAGCCTTGGAAGGAGCTAGGATTAATGTGATGACAAGATATANTAGTATATTGCTTTGAGCAAAACTTTATATAAAACAGGAAGTCTGTAAGAAAGCCTAGCTCTCCTAATGTTCTCATTTAAAAAATCAAAGTTCTTTCTGCTTTCCTCAGAGTAAAGTTCAGTATTTTCTTGAGGATACTTGGTGCTCATTTCCCACCCCAACTTTGCTAATGAACCATATCTAATAAGGCCTAAGTAAGCAACTGTAGCTTCTATATTATCAGCTGTGACTGGACCCTGTTGTTTATAGAACCTGATTCAGTAGGAATGTTGCAAATACTATGGTCCTGCAGAGCCTGGTTGCAGTAGAGCTTTTTTATTAAAATCTCAGGTAAGTCTTATTTGCGAGATTTCACATCAGCTCTTCTGTAAACTGCAAAATCATCCTTCAAGTAAGATCAAGTATGTTGTATTAGCAAACAAGTAAAAAAGCAAGAATGTGGAAGCAGCAGCCCTCCCCACAGGAGACACTTTGAAATGTGCTATAACCACAGATTACAAGAAGTAATAAACACCAAATTAGAAAGGGCAGCAATCTTTTCTATTGCAGTGTTTTAATTGAGAAGGAGAGAAGGGAAGGAGGGGATATTGGGAAACAGGAATGGTTTCAACATCTGAAGTTTTAATTTAGTCTGTAGCTCAGAAATACAAGTGGTGTAAATGTGCTTGTATCTAAAAAGTTTACTTGAAATTTCAGGTATTTTTGTGTTGCCTCTGTGAGCCACTGAGTCAGTATCAGGCCAAAAAAGCACGGATTTTCTATTTGTGAATGAAAATAGGAAGTCTTCTTATTTTTCACTACGTGAGCAGGGGAATACAAGGACCAAGACACTTGTTTCACTCGCAATGTACCTCCCATCCCTTTTCTACCCAACAATAAAAATCACATAAGAGATAATAATTGTAGAAAATAGTCCTCAAACTTTTGATCCTTAAAATGTCTCTATACCAGAAGAAAAGAAGATTTGAAATCATGCTTCAAATTTTAAAGTTCTCCAAGTGAGATTCAGGAACTACAGACAAATAAACCTGGCAACCACAATTCTTCAGATCAACATTAGGTGAATCAGCAGAAGAATCAGCAAAACTTTTGTCAAGGGGAGTCAAAGCTCCCAGATTTCTACATTTTAGGAAAGAACCAAGAAGCAGATGGACAAAGAAAATCCAGCTGATAACAGTCTACTCATACTGCTGAAGGCCCTTCAAAAGGATTTGTAAGGAGAACAAACAACCATGAGAAGAATTTCACATGGTTTAAATAAAGGTGGCAATAATAAATAACCATGAAATGTTAAAAGACAAAAAATCAGCCATTTGTTTGCCTACTCTAATCCCTCAATGGAGGGAAGGACCTTGCAGTCCCATATATTCATAATTAATCTAAGAAAAAAAAGAAAAGGAGAGCCTAGGACAACCATACACAACTGGGATATGCTCCATTTTTGTCAAATTTTGTCCAGCTATTTATAAACATTTGCATTCTGAATAAGAAAGAACATAGAAAAATTTGAAGAAGAGAGAACATTGTGGAGGGAGAAATGCATGAAGAAAAAAGCTTCTTCCAAATGTTCAGTGGAAAAAGTGACTGTGAAGGAAAGATCTGAAATCAGAATAAAAGCAGTCCTCTGGTGAAATCCTCACTGAAAAAGACACCCTTTCAGTGCTGAAATAAAAACAGAGAAGGGAACCAAGAAAGGATGGGAGAACCACCAAAAGAGGGACAAAAAACTTGCTATCAAACCAGAAGGAACAAAGCATAAAACAAAGCTTTCCTTTAACTTCACATTTCTTAACTGAAATTGCAGTTCTCCCAGTGCAAAACCCTATTTGCATCCAAGAAAGCAACCAAGACAGACAGATGGAACAACTTTCGGAAGTTATATCTGAAAGATATGAGACTGTGGGAAGCTACTGTCAGGAGAGAGATATACAGAAGGCTGAGGAGAAAGAGGGAAATCAAGCATGGAGAAGAGAAACACAATACAAGGATAGTCACAGCATTTTTCTTTATTCTGTAGGTTCATGACAACCACTTGCTGCCATTTGCTGCAGACTGGGTCTCCAGTGAACCTCAGGTCCAGCTTAAAACCTTTGAATACTTCCAGAAGTGACTGTACAGATTAAAATACAACACAGACAAGCAGCTATTTGAAGCACTCATCCAACGAATCATGCAGATCATAGCTGTAATTTCAGTCTGAAGGACAATTTAGCACGTGTAACATCAGTACTTTTGTGCAGGATATGAACTCAAGAATACAGTGGTCTAGCACTTCATTTCCCTGATATACTGAGACTATTATATTATCAGCATAATCTACATTGCCCTAAGGAATGATATATCAGTGCCACCTTAACACATTTATACACAAATTACTGTATTTTTAGTATAACCTAAAAATTATTGAGGGAAAAGGTCATGATGCCTAAATAATGAACCTGCTCAGAAATCAAAACTTCTAGAATTAGCACAGCATTTTTTGAGACTACAATCCTGGTTTGCACTGGAAGATTTTGAGTGCTAAACTACAACAATTTTATGTTGCTTGTCTTGTTAAAGACAAACTTCAAGCAGACCTTCTTGCTGATACTTAGCAAGAACTTACCTTTGTCAAACATCAAAGCTTCTGTCAGTCCTGGTGGTATAAGTGAGCAAGGGAATACTATCAGAAATTGAAAGAACTGCAAAAAAAAAAAGTTCCTACTAAAAACACTAAAGAAAATGCCATTTGCATATAAATAAGATAATGCAGGAACACATATCAATATTGAGATCAAAATTCTAATTCTGCACAAAGATTCTGCTGAAACAAAATCTGACAGGAAAGGTTAGAAAGTTAATGAAATAATAGGGCCTCAGGATGGAAATAATAAATAATACACAGTTTTATACATCATTATGCAGCTTAGTACAATAAGGCACTTTGAAGAAGAATTGATTATGACACTACATGAGAAAGTCACAAGCCATCAATCTGGCATCAAAGTGAGAGATTATGATTTATTTGGAGAATATTCATATGTGAGCCACATAAGTGTTCTAGGAAATGTAGTATAAAATATCCCCCAGCTAAAGTATTAATGCTAAGGTGAAAGTCATGGAAGTCATTCTGAAAAGGTGAGTAATTGCCATAAAGAGGAAGATTGGCACAACCACTTTTAATCATTGCAGCTACTTTTAATATATTTGCATTCTAAAAGGCTTTGCGCAAAATACTGGACTAAAATATGTACCTCTTATCAATGAGCATTTCCACAAGTTCACTCTTTTTCCTCAACTACACAGGAATGACAAACAGAAGAATACATCTGTCACCTGCTTGTCAACGCACCACCTCTGCAATTAGGTACTAAAACCACAACGTATTAAGCACTACGCGAATCTACCTCAATATGAAGATTTTATTCCCTGCCTGTGCTAAAATATTCATTTTAATTGGAGAGGACTGTTGGCAATGCAGATAGAGGGTCACGAATACAAGCACTAAGAAAAGATTAGTTGCACTGATGTCATGTACATTGTAGTAGACATCAATATCTTTTTTTCCCCTCTAGGTCAGACTACTTAGAATGTATTCATCTTACCAAGGCAGATTTTAATAGATGAACAGCCTTAATTAAGTTGATCTACTTACATCGAAGTATTTTCTTATTCTTATATTTTCAAAATGTCAAGAAGTACCTGCATGACAATGGCTTTTTTTTTCGATAGGCAAAGGAGCAATTACGTTAGTCATTTTATTGTAAAGCAGTACCTTGCAAAAACAAAAAGGCAGGGTTGAAAAATGTTAAATGAAACTCTGTAATATAAAATGGTGTCTTGACATTTCAGAAAACAGCAAATTTTAAGAAGCAACAACCATCTCTCTCAACTACTCCTTACACAGTTACCTGTTTCAAAGATTTAGGATAACTCAAGTTTTTTCTGTGAGGACACCATAACATCTTGAAGGCATCAGCATCAGAAGCACAGTAACACAGGAAAATGTAGCTTACAACAGAGCCTGGCCACTTGACAGAGTGACTGGATGTAAGCACTGCAGTTATCACAGCCTTGAACCAGCTGCCTTCTAGAACCATGCAAAACTCCTTAGGAGTTAACTTCAGATCAGCTTTTATAAAACAATTTCCAATCATCTCCAGCTTCATTATTCCTCTTAAAGGGGTGATTTCCTCCCATGGATCCCAGAACAGAGATATACCTCAGAAAGTGGAAAAATAAAGAATTATCTGTACTTGATGTGTGAGATAACAGCATATTCACTACTCTTTTAGAGGTAAACATTACTAAACACAGCTACCTAGGTAAATAAAGCCTTCCAGAAAGTGGAAATGGGATATTATTAGTGTAAAATGAGAAGGCAGTTCCTCTTCCCCTCTCTAGATTTTGCCAGGTAGGGAAAAGATTACAAAGTACACTGAGGAAGATGCACTACGCAGTCACATCCTAAAATATGATGCCTGCATAAGAGACTTACATTATTAGATTATCTCCTTTAGAGCAGTAATTTTTGGTTGACAGATGACTATTTCCATTGAGTCATCCCCCTAACTCTGATGCAGTTTTTTGTTCTCTACAAATACACCTTTTCCCCGCTGGCCAAAGGCAGTCTGTTTTGCGCTGCAGTTTTATCTTTATTCCCTGCAGTGCCTGACAATGGGGTTTTGAGACAATATTGTTTAAAACGTCTCACGTAGTGCAGATAATTATGAGTTTGCACGAGTCTGTGTTGTCCATATCTATTCATTTATTCAAACACATACCAAAACCAGTAGGGTGCACTAACAAGATCCAACTGAGTGTATAAGAATGTTATTATACCTCCCCTAGAATAAACATCTACTGCTGTGAACAATTCAAAGTCTTTAAATGCCATCAGCATGCAAGAAAATAGAAAATTACAAATCAATGTATACCACAGCTTTAAGTGTATTTTCCAGCTGCTAAAATAAATTACTCTCATATGCACAACAGAGAACATCTGAAACAAATCAAGCCATGCAAATGCCTGATTGAGTGAAGTATACAGCATGCAATGACTCCCTAACACTAGAACACCGAGTGTGTCATTTTTTGGAAGCAGTGCAGCCAAACAACTATTTTAATTTAGTAATACTACTACTACTATAATAATAATATTAATAATAAAATTTATCTGTTCTTCAGAACATTTTCTCTAGCACCATAATGAATTATCATGCTTCCATCTTATCAGAAATGTGCTGCTACAATGCACATCTTGCTTTTTATTTCAGAAAGGCATTTATTTCTTACTACCTGCTAGAATCATCTTTAAGCTATCACTGGCATTACATACTACTTAAGGTTAATCTACTTACTACAAGTTACACCCATTATGCCATATTATTGGGCTTCAACATAAACTGGACTATTCTTGTCCATTACATATAAGAAATATTGTATAATTGTGTCATATTACAGTTGTGCCTCATTTAACCTCATCACATACATAATAGACTGTCCCTTGGCTACCTTCAGATGCACATCAATTTCAGAATCAGTGTAGCCTGTAGATTTAATTTATTTTATTTTAATTCCGGAGGAGGACTTTCTAATAGCTCAGAATGCTTACAGGTTTTCAGCCTTGGGGCTGCTTTTTTTTTTTAATCGAATTATTTAACATTTCGTTGTGTGCTGTGCAGAATAGTTCAGAAGAATACCCAAGCTAACACTTTGCTTCCAGATACAAATTGTATCAACACAGTCCTATACAAACACATTAGCCCCGTGTTGCCATAGCTATACTTTTCCTTGAGCCTGCATACAGTTCCACAAATCCACATTAAGGAACGACTTTGCCAAAGGTTGCACTGCCAAAAGCTTAATACAAATTACGAGATTTTCCAAACCCTATAATAAAAATAATACTTGGGATTACTCCCTCAAAACTTTGCCTTTTTGAGGTTTTTAAATGAAGCAGAACATTTTATTAATCTATCCAGCTTCATGTGGTACAGAAAACCGAGCAGTTCTAAGGGAGAACTAGATAAAAACATTGTTATGATATCAAAGACAAATATCTAAGTCATTTATAGAGCAGGGGCAATGCAGAGTTTTAAAATCTATACAAACTGTTGGTTCACTGATGAATATCTGCTGGCATAAGAAACATTTCAAAGTAATCTCTCACTTCAAATTAGCTGAGCAATCATTTCAACCATAGTAATTAAACAAGAGGAAGTGAAATACAAACCACTTTCTATGCAATCCTTAGAAGCAAAGTCCAACTCTGACGCCACTTGCACATTTTACAGAGGAACCATCCCGACTATTCCACCCAAAGAAAGTTTCTTTATATATCCTATAAAAATTAATGCAGCAGGATATAGAAACACTGTGATTGACCCGGGTACAATGAAAATAATGAGCCTGGAGTAGAATTCACTGACGAGATAGGAACTGCTAGAGGGTAGCTGGATTACTAATGAAAAAAACTGTTTAGAGCATGGTGCTAATAACATCAAGGTCACAGGTTCAATCCCCATACAGGCCATTCACTTAAGAGTTGGACTTGATGATCCTTGTGGGTCCCTTCCAACTCAGAGTATTCTGTGAAATCTGTGAAAACATTATTCAAGACAAAAAGTGCAGAAGCCCCAAAGTGAACAATGAGTGTGAACTAGAACTGTACACTCAGTAACTGGCTCTTCAGGGAGTGACTCTATGGCAGTGAGAACCAAGCAGGTATCACCAAATGAATCCTGACCTACAAACTAAAGATTGTGCATCAGTGCAACCCTATGGGGAGAGCAGTTATATAACCACATGGGGAGAGCAGATACCCGGAAAGGACATTTGCCTGACTATCCCTGGGTTTACTGCTGCAGTTTCAGGATACATTGACTGGAAAAGGGAAAATGGAAAAGGACATGAACACTTCGCTTTGCTCAGCTAACCCAGCAAAATTGGAGCAGCAGCTCAGCTTTTAGAATTCCTTTCAGCATCCATTTCCAATCATTAAACTCCACTTCTCAGAAAAAATAAGCGTTTTTCAGAGAGACCTCACAAAATTACCCTTCTTACAATAATCTGATTATGAACCATTACAAGATGTATTTTATGATTCATTATATTACATGACTGCAGGTGCTTTAAGACAAGATCAGTGCTTCCTATGTAATGCTACAAAGATAAAGAAATTTTCCAGTGAGCACAAGGATACACCTTCTCAAAGAGTCAGTGAGGGAAATGTGAACACAGAACGTAAATCATGTATTGACTGAACTTCAGACATCTCAAGTGTATGCTCACATGTTTAACTATGCTTATCACTTAAATCCTGCTGGGATCAAACCCTTTCCCACAGATATGCTTCTGTCAGTATTCTCACTGAAAAAAAAAACAGGACCTGGAGAAAAGCAGATGGTGAATTTATTTACAAAAATCTAAACAAGATGTATGCATAGATACTCAAAGAGATTTTGTAGAAAACACCTTTCAAGTCACTGGTTAAAATTCAGTCAAAGAAATTCAACATAGATTTCTTTATCAGATAAGATATGCTACCTTATAAACTTCAAGGCAGCAGGATAAGATAGGCCACGTAACTGAAAAGCAGGCAACACAGGCATGAACTGCTTGCATATCAAAACCTATTTCACCCCCTAGTTAACTGAAGAAATGTGAAAGTAATGAAACTGCAGGTTTATGCTACTGTGGGGTGGAATTTCTGGATGATGATGATGTTAACTTGCTGCATCATCCTTACTGTCTCTAGAAGCAGCAAAGCTGAAAGGACATGTCTTTGGAGCTACTTGCCTGTGTCTGGAGGGGACAATCCCAGGGTGAAGTTGCTGATGCACCCTGCACCATTCTTGATCCACTTAGAATATCTCTGCCTAAAGGAAATACTTTCCACAGCCTTAAATTCGCTTAAAATGCAAACTAGGAAAAGCATCGCCTATAATATCAACAGGAGTTTTCTAAATCCAGTGAATAAGATGAACCAATTTCAATGTCAATTACAAAATTCCTTTTAAACTAACTCATTAAACTCACTTATGTGCTCTCATTAGACTCCCCTTCGTGCTAACATTCTTTAGTGGCAGGAATGCACATACACAGACACACTGAGGCTCAGAGAAGTTTCTGGACTGTTACCATGCATGACCACAAGCCCCATCCCGACTAGGTTATGCACACCCTGCCAGAAACCCTCCTAGAGTGAGGTTTTCCTGGGAGTAGTGGGCCTCTGAGGGGAAGCTCTTCCCTTGGGGCTGGGGTGCCAAGCAAGTACACTTCCTGGGACTGAGTGCCTTCAACACTCCTCCTGGGGGAGCGTTTTTCCTACTGGATGCCCTCTAGTGACCCTTTGGGCAAAGCAAACCCAGGCACCCCTGAGTGAGAGGGGCTTGGGGAAGGGAGGGTGTTGCTGCTTTTGTGTACCTCCGTGACAATCAGGAAGGTGCTACAGAAGTTAAACTGAACTTCACAAAAGCACCCCATCTTTCTTCCTCTCCCTATTTTATACCCTGTTCTGCTAGATGAGATAAATCTCACATGCCTGAGTGACTTCTCTTGCTGCCTCTCAAAGTTATGGAGTACAATGTGAAAATGAGCATTAGTGATAGTTTCAAGGGAAAAGTGCTGATTTATGATTTATGTCCTTTAGAGAATATTTGACTAGAAAGTTCACTATGTCCCTGTTGCCAGATTGCAGCTACATATTAAATTAATGCTTCAGTTCACATATTCCTTACAAATGGCTGAAACCTGTTCTATAACCTGTCCAATTCTGCCAGTAGTAAAAAGATGCTACCCAAGTGACATACTCTGTATAAACTTTACTGTTTTACAAGTTGATATTACACTGCAATCTTCTGTCTCTCAGTCGCTGTAATCCACTGGGCAGCTACCATTGTTTTCATCAAGGACATCAGGAATTGCCCCCACAGCTGCTTAAGATAGTTCCATGCTTGTGGGAAGAGATCACGCAAGATTTATGGTAGTCACTATGTGGCAAGACAATTTGCCTGACACTGATGAGGCTAAAAAAGATAAGGCAGCTCCCAGCAGCAAACCTGCCAAATAATTCAGCAGATAAATGAATCCCTCTATGATCCCCTCTATGAATACCACTAGGATTATGATAAAAAAAAGGCAGAATTTGATGTAAGTGTGGGAAGAAGCAGGTAAAGAAGCAAAAGCAGTAGAACAAAATAAGAGAAAAGAGGTAGAGATTGAAGTAGAAAACTTTTTTCCACCTTCAGCTGCAGCCCTTATCCATGTTGTTACATATAGTGACTTGTATCTTGCAGATTCCTGCTGCAGTTTCCAAGCTGCAAAGAGTAGCAAATGCTGGCTACATTTGTTGTACCAGTCTTACACCGCATTCCCTGAATCCTCAACAGTGGCCCACAGCAAAGGAGATGGGTATTGTCAGTACACAATTCAATCACAGAAAGGCTTGTCGAAAAACTCCAGCAAATTACTGCTCAGTAAACTGCTCATGGGCAAACTTGGCATTCTGAGAGATATGCTGGAAATAAAAGAAATTCACCTCTCCATAAGGATTACAACAGACCAGTGCGTTCCATGGGCCACCCAAAATGACGTTCTGCTTCCACCCGAATTCCATCACTCTTCTGGGACTTGTCCCATGAGAAGCTCTTTACTCTACCTTGGTCCAAGAAAGTTCACGTCTAAGGCTCAAAGGCTTTACATTTATTTCACCTGTTTCCATGCACCTTAGCGAATTCCCTGTTACTACAGTCGTTTGCTACCTTCATGGGACAGAAAGAGATACCTAAAGGAAGCCAAGGAGGGGGAATCATTAATTTTCCTCCAAGAGAGCAGAACTTTGGAACTTGAGCTCTTCAGATGAAGTCTTATCATGACACATGGGAAACAATGGTAGCGACCTGTGCCTAGAAGTTATTAGGTTTGCCTACACTAGAACCCCTTAGTAATAAAGAAGGTCTTTTCTTTCTCATACCAACATCTTCACAGGAAATAGCAGGAAATGAAAGTAGCAGGCAAGCCTCTGCAAGACAAAGTCATTCAATGGAAAGAGATGACAAAGATGGCCAGACCATCTCATCTTAGACCAGCTATTTAGGTGTCTTACAAAGCACCTTAACAGTAGAAAAAATGAATGCTTAAACTGCAGGTGACCTTGCACAGGTGCCAGCTGCTGCCTGTGACAGAAACAGAGTGAACTGTCATGGGCCAGTCTCTATGGCTTTGTGTGCAAATAGTGTACGTTATATATCATGCTGAAACAAGAATAAGGGAATGAAAGGAATGAGACTGCTCGACACGGGACATGCTGGGAATGTCTAATGCTTCGTGGTTCCACATGATCAGAAGAAAAAATCATTAAGGGATTTTTAAACCAAGAATTTGATACAATGATATGACAGACCATCACAGACAGAATAAAAAAAAAAAAAGAGAGAAAAAAAATGTAGGGGTAGGTAGGAGACACAGACATCTGGTGGCTTAAAATCAGATTGGGGTCTTGAAAAAAAACAACTTCCAAAAACTCAGCCCTTGGAAAAAGATTCTAACTGCAGATTTAAAGGAGGCAGCAAATTATTTACAGATAGAAAAAGTTACGATTACCTGTTCATCAGTTTTCACACACAGATACACACATATGCTCTACCTAGGTAAGAATGTCCACACTATGAGAACATAAATGTAGTAAGAGCTTGACAAAAAATACTTTATAATTATTAATTAGGGGTAAATCAACTTCTGCTATTCTTCTCTTTAAAATGGAATAAATTACTTTTTTGAAGAGGAACCTCAGAGAAAGCTACAGTAGCTGCTACAACATTTGGATGGTATGCAATCACTTGACTAAGTCATAAATTTGAGGCAGTCTGGTAAGTTTCTATATAGATTCTGGCAAAAAAAAAAAGCAAGAATCAAGACCGTTTTTATGTGACTATCCAAATATTAGTTGGAAACAAGCCATCTGCTTAAATAGAATTTTCAATAGTCAAGACAAAACTATCAACACAAATCAAAAAATTTAAAGCTGCTTCTTCCTACTGAATGTAATTCTGTCCAGTTTCACTGCAAGACAATTTATTTGAGCTCTCACAGAGACAGAAGATCATAAAGGACATCTACACTGGAAATCCTTACTGCTGAATTAGTAGGAATAAACATAAAGAGCTGAGCTAAAGCTCCAACCAAAACTCCAGTTTTAATAAATCCTGGAATAAATGTCCCATGTAACACAAATATGGATGTGCAGTCTGATTTGCAGATGGGACTCTCTTTGGATTTCAAAATTTGCAGGCATTTTCCTCTTTGCACTGTAATATTACAATACACAATTTGCACAAAATTACTGCAGGTGCAAAATGAGGGACCAAGGCATAGCAAAAGAAACAAGAGAGTGCTCGGTGACAGTAAATTTAAATTCCACATACAAGTGCACTGAGCAGCTGAAATGGAAGGCTCCATGTACATTAGCAATTACACTGTACTTGCAAACAGTGGTTGTGGGGAGAGGCCAGAAAAAAGCCTCTGTCTCTCAAAAGTGATAAACTTTGTGGCAGCTTTTTTCCAGTTCTGCTTGCCAGTTAATGAGAATGAGGCAATGTACTTATCTGCAATAGATACATTCTGAATTCACGTTTTTAAAAAAAGAAGCCACTGCAGGTTGGCTCTTAACAGAAAAGACCTGCATAAAACAACACAAACTTTTTCATCTACTGTTCAACAACAAACAGGTTAACTACCACTTCAATCTGAAAGAGAACCCTAAACCAACCCACAGACAGAGCTCTCCAGCTGCATGAAACTGGAGTCCCAATCCTTATGCTTGGGACTACAGTTACGATCCTTCAGAAATACAGAAGAATATGAGCAAGAATCTTTGTGCTCCACAAATTTCTACAGTTACAAAATATGGTGAAAATTGAAGGCCAAAATAACTGCCTTCTGGTCATGCTTGGAATATATAAATTGTAAACATGAAATGCTGAGCTTATAAAAAAGAGCACACTGTCAATTACCTCTACTACTTCCTAAAGACAGTGTTATTTCCAATTCAGTCTTTACCGTATATCCTACAATATGCAAAAGCATATGCGAAACTTGAAACTAAAAAATTACTAACTAATTGTATTACACCATTACTTGTTCATTAAATGTCTTTTCAGGATGGCAAAACACTAGTCTTACAGAGTTTTGACTTTCCTCCCACACAAATATTCCATTAATCACTCTACAATAGAATTAAAACTGAAATTTTAAGATCCTTATATACGTGTCATTAGAACAAAACATGGTGGACATGTGGTATAGTTACTAGATGAGGGTTTTTTCTCAAAAATATTCTTTTACTTATCATCTCAGAGGTAGCAAACCTCAAACGAAATTATTTAGTTCCAGAGTACTTGACTTCTCTTTCAAGGTTTTTGTTAAACGTTTTCACTAGGTACACATGTGCACCTCTCTTTGCACATTTCTATCAGAAAAGGCAAAGTTGTAAATCAACGTGTTAAAAACAAATGAGAAAACAATGAACAAAGAACCAATGATAATCACAAATAAGAATAACTAACTTTATTCATTATTTCCAGGTTTTTCCAAACATGGAGAGTTTTCAGTATATTTTCTAAGGTTTCGGGGTTTGTTTTTTTTTTTTTTTCTTTAATCTATTATCTTTATTTTCAGATTCTTCTAAACATCAAGAGAGTTTTTTCACCCTATTTGTAAATATATTGTTTCTTTGGTACAGAAGAGATATCGATGATCCTGAGCTCTAATATGCTAAGCATTTGCATTGGCTTGAGCGCTTCGGTGGTGGTATTTTTTGTTCAATGGTTAAATGCTTTTGAACCCCTGGAGATTAAACTGATTTACAGTATTTCAGGGAATAAACAGGACATAACAGAGCTATTATACATTTTTCCCTACCTTGCATTTTTTGGGTAAGATCAAGATAGCTGAATTTAACTTTATGAGTGATTCAGGAGGGAAGTAATTGTTAACACGTATTCTAAGTGGCCTGTATGCAGAACAAAAGTAATTCTACCTATCAACAGATGATCAGTGTCTGACTCATAAGCGCATTTCCCTTCAAGAGGTTCATCTCTCTTCAAAAGGAGATCAACAACTTAAACCCAGAAAGAATAGCTCCCACTTCAGCTTTCTTTAACACATTTAAAAGCCTTACAGTTTTCAACTTCATTATAAACCCTTCTAAAACTGAAGCAGCATTAACACAAAGTATCCTTACTCCTTTTTCACTAACATTTTAAGAGGCACAGCATGAGAAAAAAAATTAAGCCATTTAAGAGTCTGAGAAAGAACAGAATAAGCAGTGCTTTGACATTCAGAATGATAAATTCCTCACCACACTCAACTCCCTAGTTATCCCTGTTGCCACCATTTCCCCCTCTGATTTATGATGGATGCAAGAGACAGGAAAAAAGGACAGGATTTAACTTTTCATATTAATGTCCTTCCAACTCACTACGCACAAACGGAGATTAAAACCCATCACTTGTTCTCATTTTAACTTCTTGAAACACCATTTTTCTGTATAGTCTCTAATGCAATTATGTTTGAGCTCAGATTCAGTTATCACAACTTACACACAGCAGATCAGCTGAGCTGTAGTAATACACAACAAAGGCAGAAGAGCAAATGCTTTTACCCAAATCTCCTTCTAATCGTTTGAATATGTTGAACAGTCTGGTAAATACAAGGTAGGCTAGTACGTAACTGTTGCCAGGCAGTAAATCATTCAGATATACCTAACATATAAAACTTGACCATTTGCCTAGATTCTTAACCTGAAACAGAATTAATCCATTTTAGCTGACAGTATCCTTATTATACTATACATATATTTCTGCTAAGCACTCAATCCCTAGCATCAGATAACCATGTACCTGGAAAAAAAAAAAGGAAAGAAAAAAAAAAAGGAAGACAGTCTTTGTCTCAAAAAGCAAGCACATGACAATGACACCAGTTTCGACAAAATCAAGACTGTACCTAAACATCTCATGGATGAATGCAAATCAAAACACACCTGCTAAACAGGGAGAGAGGCCAGGCAGGGAAGAGTCAGTGAGACTACCCACCATACAACTGCTTTCCATATTAAATCACATGTACCAAAAAGCACACTGGAACTAAAATGTATTATAAAAGCAACTGCAAAAAGAAGGGAAGAAAAACCAAAACAACTGAAAGGCCAGTTGGAAGAAAAATACTGTGATTACTCGCCTATGCTACAAAGATTTCAGAATATATAGCTGCTATTAGCTTCCCACTGTAGTAAGCCAACTGCAGTAAAGAGCAATGATTCCAGAGTGGCACTGTTAAAATTAAAGACAATTGTTCAGATGATATAAACTAACAGTTACAGCTTGTATCAATGGAAGATCACATTAAATGCCCAAAAATATCAATGAATTGCTCATTGAAGACATTTTCCCTTTAGAAATACCTCCTAAAAATAATTTTTAAAAAACCAAGAGCACAGAATACAGAAGAATTTAGGTACACAGCAGACATCTGGCAAAACAAGGATAAATGGCAGAATTAACATTTAGATGTAGTTCTATTAAATGACAAGTCCTCCCCTGTTGGAATAATCTCATGAAAGCCCTTTCATTAAATCACTCTTTTACTCTGATTCCTTTTCAATGCAATTTAAACTCATTATGTTAAATGAGCACTATTATATTTGCACTAAAATAAACATGAGTACTGTTTTTATGCTTGCCTACCATGTAAATCACCCTTTACAAAATATTACAGTTCTGTCTGTTGCAGAGTACTTAAACATACACATTTAGAAGTTGGTAGGGGCTGCTCTATTTTTAACTGGATGAGTTGGTACCTGAAGTGCAAAAATACAAGTAAAATCTTTAAGTTACAAGTGTTTATACTTCCTCTCACAGAAATTGTCTTACTACTTGTATAAAGGCTAAAATTCCAACAAACACATTGTTCTGTCTTCAGTATGTAACACAAAATTATTAAAAGCAGCTGCAAGAAGTCCTGAGGCATTAAAAGAAAAATGTGCTGTAAGGCTTACTGTCACGACCAGTTGTGACATGACCAGATTTCAACTGGTGCCTCCATCTTTCCTGTTTGTTCTAATAATTGTCTTTTATACAACAAGAATCTTTTACTGTAGAGTGGTACATGCAACTCACCCTACCCTGTTTTGCACCAGGTATATAAAAGGAGACTTAGAAGACGAGATAATTATTTTATCAAAGCATAAGTTTTTGGAACAGATGCTTTCTTTCATGAAATGGGCCAGTGCAGTAAACCCTTTCCTTTGTGGAGGTTCAGTGTATGTCCTTACTTACATAAAGAAAGGAAGGTACAAGTGGAAGAAATGGAAGCTTGAGTTAAGGCACTTATAACTTACCAGGTTTGATCATACAGGTGGTGGCTACTGAATTTGCTTCTGTTGTAGTCAGTGAATACAGGAGAACAGCTCTGCAACATTTTTTAAGATCTTGGAACCGTTTGCTTGGAATTGCTGAACACACATTTTTCATGAACAGCAGAAATAAGTCAGCAGTAACCTGAGGAAACTGCTCTGCCTTGTATCACCTTTGAGGTTGACAGTGCTGCTAAAGACTTACTCTCATCCTAATCAATTCAGTTAGTGAACTTACAGGTTACTAGATTAGCCTGTCAGGGGTAGGGACAGCATATTCTCATTTCATTTCCAACAGTGACGCCAGAACTTTCTGTGAAACATTCAGTTGTATAAAATAATCAAATACTTTAGAAATTCAAATTGCTTATTTAAGGAAGTACTTTACTTTTACTAAAAAAATACCTAAACCCAGAAACATTGGAAATACAATAAAAATTCAGCTAGAGTGAACAGTGACAGACTTTTTACCGTTTGATGGCTGCTGGGTGCCTATTGATTTTAGTAGCTTCATAGCAGGCAGAGAACATACTTGCACATTTCATAGGAATGATGTAGCCAGAATAATCCTACATTTTTATTTACAGGCTTGGCAGTAAGGCCAATGACTGAGAAGACCTTGGGACTGAGCTACCATTTCCTTGCTAAAGCTGGTATCTCAAAGACTAAATTTGGGCAAAAAACAAAAATCTAGACCGGCCGCTTGCCTGTGTAGATCAGTTTCAGTGTCTATCGTTCTGGCATTCACTGGCATTCAGCCAGTCCACATGTTAAAACCTTTGTATCTCTTCAAGGGATCCCTGTCCCATCAGCAGTAAGAAAGAAAGGAGATAAAATGCAGCTGATCATTCTTGTTTGTCTGGCTAACAACCAAACGCAGAAACATTTCCACTGGTTCTTTAGGCAAGGTTAACAAGGTGAACTAGAACTGTATCAGCCTCAGCTTATTGTCTTTGGAAGTTACATTAAGAAACAATCCTCTAGCTGTAGTATCTATCTCCTGCTACCTCTGTAGCATAGAAGACAAGTGCTTACATATGAACATTGTTCGTACAAACCAATTAATGTATGTAAATGAATAAAGAAGAGAGAGAATTTATTATTAAGGAAATCACTACCATAATAAAGTCAGAGCAGTCAACAATATAATTGTCCTTGCTAGGTAATGACACTGGACTCACAACCTCATGTAATTTTTTTAATTTTTTTTTTTTTTTTTTACACAGGCAGTAGAAAATTTGATTCTAAAGTTACCCCAAGGAACTGGAAAGATCAGGCACATATATTCAATTTTTATATGAATCCATATTCCTAGATAAACAGTATCTGATATGCATTGTTTCTGAAACAACTGAATTTTACATACATTAAGTAAGAACAGACATCAGCTCAGGTGGGCTGATACTTGGGACAGTTATTCATAGGCCAACATGTAAGGCAAGTATCTCGGCTCAAATCAGACAGAAGGTTAGAACATGAGAAAACAGAACAAACATGAATTTAAAGAAATGTCATGAATGGATTTTACACAACTTCATTAACAAATGCCTTGACTGGGATATTTTTCAGATCTGACTTCCCATCCACCCTTTCAATCTTTTACTAAAATATATTTAAGTGAAGTTTTTCTGGAAAAAGTGTTTAACAAAATGCGTTTAACAAAACCTGTCATTTAGCAATAACACTCCAATGAACCTGGAGGGAACAGCGCACATGCTGTTTTATTACTAAGCATAAACGTCAATGTTCTCAAAACCAATGTAGCTCTCAAAAGAAGCAACTCATTAACCATAGTAACAAGTGCCTATAAGAAAAAAATCTTCCTAAAAATAATTTCAATATACCCAGTGAGAAACAGACTAACCATGTAATGTTCAACAGAGAAGAAAACCTCTCATTTACATCAATATATCTCTTCGATCCCCCAATTGCTTACTAAAAAAAATTAGGCAATTACACTTTTTACTGGAAAACTTGCAGGAACAGTCTTGCTTGTTGGTGTCAATCTTAAGCATCAACGGTTTATTGTGGCTTTTGTTGTAGGAGGCTTGTTTGTTTGGTTTTTAAAGCAAGGAAATTAGTGACCTAATTAAGTCAGTAGTTTGTTCCATACCAGCTATTTACCTTTTTGGTGCTCAAATAAAGCACCAAACTGACTATAATATATTCCTTGGTTTCTTCCAACCATACAAACTCAACACAGATTTTACCCTCTGAATCTGCATAGTCTGCAGTATAGATATGACCCATGTAGTCATAAAGGCTGGATGACTTGGAAGACAATTCCATGCGGACTGGAGCGCTAAAACACCAGAAGGGCTTTCCAGTTTCATCCAAGAGAGTCAGATCCATCACAAAGCAGTCCTACAAACACAAGCAGAAAAGATTATTTCCCTATGTCATGGCACAGTAAGTAGATCAATCCCTGATTTTAGAAGAAATATCAAGGGTTCAGAGAGTTTTGTATGAAGGCTGAAACATCACAATAAAACTGATAGTGCTTCACTGACCTACTGCAACAAATACTTACTTAGAGGTTTCCTACAGAAATCAAAATTGCAACCTACAGACATGAAACGCTGTGCTGCAGAAGGTACCACTGCCAACCCAAATCAGACATTATTTCTCCAACATTTTTAAACCCTTAACATCTGTTTTTCCTCAATTATTAGTTACTCTGCCATTCTGATAATAATAGCCCTTTCAATATGCGAAAGCAACTTGAGTTTAAACTCGGCTGCTAAACCTGTGTGAATGCAGCAATATTTGCAAAGATACTCGGGGACCACCCAAGGCAGTGCACACACAATTACCCTTCCATGCCAGCTGTATACAGCACTTTTTGAATGGCTCACAGTTTCAGTTCCCAAAAAAGGTAATATTAATAATCTTGATGTAATTCCTCCTCTTGCAAATTCTTGAAAATATTTCTTTATAAGATTACACAACTAGATAATTTTAAAATGTTAATGCTAATTCTTGGGTCTTTGGAAACTGAGAGTTTCGCATATCCTTTGGAAGCATAGGAATTGTGTGTCATTGTTAGTATCAGCTGCTACTTATTCTCATGAGTTCTGAATCACTAAATGAATCAAATTATCTTAATTATATCTATGATCCAAAAGCATAAACAAACCAACACCACATACTCCATGCCAAAAAAATTCATTTGGAATGCTTTATTTCTCTGTACCACAGAGTTGTGCTTCTGTTGCTCTAACATTGCTTTCACTATTACTTTACTTCACTCAAACAATAGAAGCGCAGATGGCACAAACGAGGCAATATGATGCACACAGCTTCCCTAAGCTTTTTACCGTAGATTATGCTGAAAATACAGAATTCAAACCAAACCTAATCATGATGTAATAAAGTTATATGAGCTACAGAATCACTGGGAACAAGAAAGAATTACTATTTTCTGGTCTGACAACTTGCATATAAAAGGCCAATTATGAAAAGTAAAGCAGGGTGGCGTTGGGTGATGGGATGGTAGGGGTCTTCCCATGCATTTCTGTCCTGGTTCTGGCCAGAATCAGGTTTATTTTTGCAGTAGCCAGGAGGGAGCATGGCTAAGACAGAGGTTGTTCTATGTCACCTCACCTCATTTCCAGGGGCAGGGAAAGGGCTTTCTTGGTCAGGGTAGTGTGGTGTGGTCAGGTTGGGCTCCATAGTGAGCATCTGCATTTCAATCACTCACCTCTCTCGTACATAAGAACATGGAGAGTAGCAGCAACAATATTAATAACAAGAATGTAAGAGAGCAGCTTTTAATCCTATAGAATCGTAGCATGATTTGAATTAGAAAGGATCTTTAAAAGTCTTCTAATTCCAACTCCCCTGCCTCACCATGCTCAGCACGGAGAAAGAATTTTTTAGTTTTCTTTTTCTGATGTCCTATTTAAATCTACCCTCTTTCTGTTTAAAAACATTGTCCCTTGTTTTGTCACTAGAGGCCTTGGTAAAAAAGTCTCATCAAACAGTATTCCATTCCATATTTATACAGGATTGGCAGAAACAACAGTTTTAATAATTTTGAGAGTTTTCTCAAAATAAGTGCCAAAGTTGAAATCAAGTGTTGAACTGGATCGTTTTTCAGTAGTGCTTAAATTACATTTATCAGAATTTTCAGGACTTCTGAAACACTCATGTTGATAAAGTACATTTAAAAAGATGTGCCTTCACCACTACTGCAAAATCTACAGAACTACTCTGAAATTTGGTTTGAGATAATTCTTTTAGGAATTTTATCCAATAGAATGTGTAAGCACTCCTCTAAAACATGAAGAGTTAATCCAGCTGACTGATGTACCTGACTGCAGCTAGGTGCTGGCTGTGTAGATGTGGACTGTAGTTTCTGCCTGCGTCCACTGGCATTTTAACATTTCCCAGCAGTTCCTAACTTTCACTGCATACACAGTGCACAACTGCAGAGTATTTCCCCAGAGGTTCAAGGCTTATTGCTCGCACAAAAACCCAACCACCCAAAAAAACCAACTCAAAACCAAAACTCACACCAAACCAAAAAAAACCTTACAAAAAGTACATCTGCAGTACATTTTTGTCCAGCATTTCCAAGCAGGGCTGGTCAGTCACAGCATCTTTGCTGAGTGGAAAGCACTGGAGTAATCACACACACATAATGGGTCTATCATGCAATCCAGATTCTATGAGAGAAAGGAGAAAACTTTTTTCCTCAAAAACTACATATTTTTTGGAATACTGGGGTAGAGGTTTTTGTCCAGTTACAGACACCTTCTACAAATCAAAAAATTGTTTAAAAATTATCATATTTAGGATGCACAAATATAATTCTGTTTTGAGATAAGCATTTCCATAAACAAAAAATATTTCTGACCTTTACATTGCCTTTAAACACATCTGTTTCCCAGCATATGCCAAGTGTCCCAATAATAGGCAAGTGCTTCCTATTATCCTTTAAGCTTACAACTGTGAGCCTCAGGCATCCATTTTCAACGTCACCTGAAAATACAAACAATATACAACATTACAGCAGTATAAATCAAATTCAGCCCAAGTACACTGTAAATGTTCTTTTATCTTCTCTCCGTGTCTTTTTCTTCCCACTCACCAATAAGAAACCTTGACACACACCAACAGCTAAATATCAAGCACATTATAGAGGAATTAAGTTGCAGTTTGGAGCTTTGATTCTGTGATCCACAGTAGAAACAGTAGCTAAAAAATTCTTTTGTATTTTTTAGTATAAAAATAGGAATGCCACCTAAAGAACTTACACAAGGATGCGAGGAGTAAATTTCACATGCAACATTTCAATTTCATGCCACCAGTGCCTCCATCACTGCCCACTCCCCAGAAGTCAAGCTCAACACTAACACACAAAATAAAATTATGAGATACCTCCCCCAACTTTTTTTTTCAAATTACTTAAATCTCTCAGCTCTGACTGGAAACTCAAATAACCCATTACAAAGGATATACAGATAACTATTCCTCCTTAGAAAGGATATTGCATCATTTAAACTGACATGCAGTATGATTTGACTTGAATCAAGTTTTTAAATTATGTATTTGTTCATTTTTTAAATAGCTTTTCAAGGCCTCAAGGTTTTTTTTGACAGAATTATGATGATTTGTGATTTTTTTTATTACTACATATAACCATATTTCTTTAGTATCTCTTCCTCTCCTCTCAGAAGAGATCAACTTTTTTTTTAATTCTTTTTTCCCTTGCTATCAGAGAAGGAAAATAAACCAGAGACTCCAACGGTCTAATTATAACTCGGGGTACATCATAGTGAACATGATGTGACTACAAAGAAAAGTGAAAATAAAAGCATCACATCATGACACAAGCAGATTTCTTAGTAGGGCATCCCTTAAACAAGTTTCCTTGAACAAGAGATACTTTCTCAAAAGAGCGGAAAAAAAAAGCATTGGAGACCTCAGTACAAAAAAGAAAGTATCTAGCACTTGCAGGAGACAGATAAGAAGGGAGAGAAAGAATTCCCAGGCACATAATGCTTGTCAGGATCCAGTAGCAGGCCCTGGATGGTAAGGAAACAAGTGAAGGGGCTTGTAGAGGTTTAAGATGCAGGTGACAGAAGTGAAAAAAGACAAAAGTGTTTTGCCTGTGATTCTCCTTCAATCAAGCCCAAGGAGCAGCATGAGGCTACAGACAGAAGAAGCAACATCAGAAAGGCTGGCTGTGAGTTAAATGGCTGCAGCCTGCATGCAGTAGCAGCAAAACCTCTGCTTGGTGGCTGCTTGAAGCAGATAGTTGGAGGCAGTGATGGAGAAAGCAAGCCCACACTTTACCACAGAAGCCAAAAACTTCTCTGAATTGGTACTGTAGAGCCAAGCAACTCCCAAGATACAGCTGGCCACAAACCAATGCTGGAAAGGCATCACTCACCAGTGGGGAGTCCAAAGAATACTTACTCCGGGGAGGAAGCAGCCCAGCAACATGACAGAGAACAGCAGCTGCAGGTTTTTCAATACAAACACTGTCTGAATAGGAGAGTGAATACAGTGAAACCGACATGACTATGCCCAGGAAATATTTTGTATGATTGAAGGAAAATGCAATCCTCCAGACCATGATACCCACTGTCCCTGCAGTGAAGTGCAAAAGAAATCAGTGAGGAAAATGGAAGCGGAATTCATTTCCAGGATCCAGCTCAAAGTGGAAAAAGGCCATTAAGTTGATACCTGTCCAAATGGCTCAGTTCCAAAACCTCAGTAAACCAAATTCAGTGCCAAAATTTCACTGAAGGTAAAAATACCTTATATAGTTTACTGACTAACCATTGAAAGTCCACATTTAAAGTTGAGCTTTTATACAAGAGACTTGAAAACATCAGTGAACAAGCATTTTTTCCAAAGGACTATCTGGTTGTCCACAATTCCAGTCTGAATGGGAGTGGCTATTTCTCTTACTCATTCAAACCAAATGAAGTTCGAATGGAATAAAAATGGATTGAAAAAAGCATTTTGCTAATAAATAATGAAGCCCAGGACATCACTACTATTGCATGTCATTAATACAGCATTGCTAGATAGATCAGCTGGCTAAGGTGTGTTGCAGTTACTTCTTAACTTTAGCCAGAATGGAAATAGGCCACAGATCAGGATTCTGAAGGGTAATTATAAGTTAGTTAATCCAGTCTTCATATACTTTTTTTGAAATATAAAAGCTACATTGCAGTCCTCAAATTCAAAAGGAAGGAAAAGTCCGCCTAGAAACAAGCAAGAAGCTGAAGGCTTAGTACTGGAATCTCCCCTTCCTCACCCCAGCCAGATGAGAAAATGAAATTAAACTATGTTAAACATACCAGGAGAAACACAGAGGAAGCAAATGGGATAGTGCTTTCTTCAGCCTGATCCAGACATCATTTCATTGTCCCCTTATAATATCTCCAGTCCTTGGTTTATGCAAGACACGTATAGCAGCAAAGTTACAGGGAATAAATATTTCCAAATAAAGGTAATACCAACAAAGAGAACATGTATGATGTAGAAAAACCTCAGGGAAAAGAAACAAATAGACCAATAGTCCCAAAGCACTTATTTTAGCTAAAAGCCAAGGAAGTTTGTTTTGCTAACCAAGTCTTTGTCACGAGTTGTAATTTGATTGGTATTTTCAGAGGAAAAGCTGTGCTTCACTAATTCTGGTGCCAACAACCAGCTTCACCATACTGAAATGGTTATTTAAATTCGCAAATCAGTCTTCAAGGTCAAGCAAAACATTTCAAATGCCTGATATGAAATTCTACAAACAAATTGTTAAAGCTCTCTAAATACACAAAAATCACCCCTTACATTTTGTGAGCACAACACATCAGTTTACACCAACAAGAAATGACATTGAAAAGCCAAAGCTTAAACTACCATGTGGCTACAAAGCTGCGCTGAAAAAGCTGAAAACCTAGGTAAATACATTTCAAAAATGTTTATTAAGAAGCTGGATTCATGGCTTCTGGGAGTTGTACGAAAAGCCTATCATAAATCCCTGAAGACAAGGAAAGTTTTCTAAATATTTTCAATTGAGTTACAAAGTATTCAGCACATTCACCCTACAGTACCTGTCAATAAGACCATATTACCAATTCCGTTTATGTGAAAGGGAGCATAAAATGAAATGCTAAACCCCAACCAAAACAGTGGCAAAACAGTAGTTACTGTGATGCAAGTATTAATAACAGAAAAAAAAATCTAAAGCCATATACACGCCATCTGCTTGGTTCAATGAGGTGTGACAGAACCTTCTTAAACTTAAGAATTCTGCAAAAAGAATTGAAAATAGAGCAGCAAAATGAAGCACAGTATTAACAGACACTAACAAAAAGCAGACAAAAATTAATCCAGAACAAATAAATCAATTATTGTGTAGAATACAAATGGGCATTCTGTGGTACCCTAGGAACGCCTAGAGCTTCCTAATGAAAACCAATAAATAAGTAAAACAACAGCATAATAGCTGAAAATTGATCTGTGTCTCAAGTTGTGAAAACAGCCATGGGCATGTCACAACCATAATTTAAAATAAAACTGGATTGGGTAGAGAATTTAAGAAATAGCAAGATTTCTCAGTATGTTGCAGACCTCCACGCTTTAGAGTCCTCCCAGAGGATGGGACAAAGAGTATTATTAGAACGGAGCCAAAAACAAAGCACAAACCATCAAACATAACCAGCTTGGACAAACCTGGCCACATTCAGCAACACCATGTTCACCAGAAAGGACAAAATGAACAGCAAATTACAGTGAAAAATGTGACAGTAGACATCCATAAGCTGCCTCACTACACCGTTTTTGGAGGAAGTAAAGCATTTTCCAAAAGGAATTATTGGTCAAGCACATGGAAGGGACTAGATGACAAATGAGCTTATTGTCTGCAGAACCATGGCTTCAGCTGTCTGATGTCCTGTGAGACCAGAATCTGGTGGCTGTCACACTGCTGAAGGTCACAAAACCAAAGCAATTCAGAAAACACTTGTAAGCATAAAACAGATTCTGTAACTTCAAAAGTGAGATGGCATCACAACTGTAGCTCATGGACATTCACTTCAATTTGCACAAACATCAACTTAATATTTTGTGGAAGCAGCTTCTAAGCAGCAAGAAAGTAATACCAAGAAAGGAAGTCTGACACAATACTTTTTCTTGTGCAACTGTACTGCTAGGAGCATAACATTTTCATTTTAGAAAACAAAACATGATATTCAGCTAAACAAGAAAAACCAACGCAATCCCAAAAACCCAACCCTCTGAGCAATTCTGAGAAGATTTTTTTTTGAGAACATAAAGAGGATTCTTGTACTGCACAACACTTCAGGTAGGATTTCCAGCTACATGCATAGACTTTCACTGAAGTTTTAGCCTTAGAAGTATTCCTTTAATTCAAGCTTGGAGCTTTTGTGGAATCTGAAAACATGTATATTTCAGGTTCAAGGACTACAACACGCCACGTTGCACGAGGCAGCAGTCTAAACGACAGTTCTTGGAGTCACCAAAAACAAATGAGATAAACCAAACCACGGGGAAACTCTGCAGCCCTGTAAAAGCACTCGCGCCTGACAACAGCGCCCTCTTCTGACTGAAAAACAATATGTGCTGAAATGTACACAACGCTCAGGAGTGCCGGTATCAAAAAAAAAAAACAACAAATAAACTGGGAAGCAATAATTAATTTGCAGTACTTAATTCTAAATTAAATTATTGACAGTGTTAAATTTTAATATTTTAATCTGTCTCCGCTTACAGAAAGACAGCTGTGTAGCTGTTGGAAGTCATGCTGTAGTTACGTCAAAAGAGAGATCACCCACGTATTTTTCAAAACGCCAGTACAATTATGAATTTGGGCTGTGTGAGAACAACAGGGATGGTCAATAACGTCTCATGGAAAGAAGTGCTGAGAACAGAATGAAGCAGCAGTTAAAAACAATGACTGAAATTGTTCACCACACAATGAAAGGATGTCAGAACAGGCAACCTTAAGGTCACCGAAATAAACTATGAATCTTAAAGTTAACAGTAACTTCTACAAATTTATGTATATATTTAATCTGTCTGTGCACTGAAAGTATACTGGAAGAGAATTCTACAGAAAAAAGCTTCCAAAATGTATGAGAACAAACTGTCTCTCCTTTATAAAATACAAGTGAAAGAAACATCAGCCTGCACCAGGAGCTGTGCCAGTGCATTATTAATGCAGCACAGAACTAAAAGAAAAGACCCTGACAAGCTGCAGAATTTGTGTCCCAGGCCTGACACCGTGTCAATGTAACAGCGGGCAGACTTCTTACAGAGCAGGCTCAGGACGCCACACAAAGCACCATGCAGATACAAAGAAACCACACAAGGAACAGAAAAATACCTCGGTCTTAAAATTCCATTTCAGTTTCTCCCCTTAAAACAGAGAAACTGGATACTAGAAGGAAAGACATAACATCAGGGATAACTTTTAACAGACAGACAACAGACATTATTGCTTCATCAACTTTACCTTTTCTGCAGAACAGGCCCTTGAATGATCCACACAGGTACATACAGTTTCTGCCATGCAGATCAAGATGCAGGCAGTAGTCATGCAGTCCATATTCTGGGTCAATATCATCCAGTAAAGGTTTATTAGGTGGAGGAACATATTGACTTAAAAAAAAAAAAAGAATTTAGCAAGGCGGACATGACTTAATAAAGAGAGATATAACACATAGCCCTACACTGAGACTGTCACCTGAAGACAGTTTCGAAATCAAACATCTCTAGTTTATCATGCTTCTTTCAAGCTAATACAGTGTCTAATACTGCTGATCAGCTGTTCAGCCCAGCCAAAGGCAGAAAATATGGTGGTCAACTTTAAAAGGCACATCTGTTAAACTTCAAAACATGGACTTGTCTATGAAAAAGAAAAAAGCATCAGCTTAACTACAAATCTAAAAGCCCACTAGCTAGAGACTTCTCTGAAATAGCAACTATTGAAATAATTTTGTCTGTGCCTAACTAAGTAACTACTGCACACAAATGACCTGAAGAGACCACTTCTTTCAGAGGCAACTGAGCAACTTCGCCGTAGGATCCAATTTGGTACCAAGGGAGATGGTGTTAAATCTTACACTCTGTGTGAGAAGAGCCACACGAAGTTATAGTGGGCATTTAAGACTACTGGTAGGTACAACAGTATCTGACCAGAAAGCTGAGGGGGAAATAAATTCCCCAAATACTGTTCTAAAGCTAAAAAAGTTGGTATTTTTAAACAGTTTACAAGGTATAAACAGGTATTATATTATACACTGCAATATACACATATACAAACACTTCATAGGAAACCCAGCTACTTTCTCCATAGGACTGAAAGATAAAAGCAGGCACCTCACTAGTTTACCAGAATTTTTCCCCCCTCTTACACAGCCAAAGATTACTTCCCTTCTTCCTGAAATGTCTCCCTCTTTTCTTTCTGTGTTTCAGATAGGAAGAGGAAATAAAAAGACTGCTTGTGAAAAGGGAGAAAGTATGGACAGTGTATTTCTAACTTTCTCAATACAGCAAGTACTACTACACTTGTGTAACTGAATTATCTCCTTAATAGCATAACAACGGCAATATTTTAGTATGCTTCCACAGTTTTGTATTTAGTTACTCTAACCGTTGTTTATATTACACAAGAATAGTTAATTACTACCTAAATATAAACCTCTTACCAGCAGCCAATTTTAACTGTAAAACTCAAAGCTTTATTTAAAAGGTTATCTTTATTACCCACAAAGGAAAAACAAACTTACACAGTAGCAGAACCCAAAATGCTCCTCTCAAGAAGTTGATTATAATGCAGATTCGCCATAACAAAAGCAATTTCATTTTTCTCCTGAAAAGTTAATTAAAGTAGATGTATTTTCATCTGGAAATTCTTTTTTTCACAAGGTCTTTCTGAGCATTAAAATTCATAGATAAATGCTACTGCTTATTACTCTGCCAATTACTGTAATAACGTTAGTAATGGCTTGCTTTAACACTTGGACTGCTAAAACCTTTACTGTCTTTTCACAAGAGTACAGAATATATATAAAAGATTACAGCATTTCTATATTATGGGGAAAGAGAGGGAAACTAGCTATGCCAAGGCAAAAATCATGAGAGCAATAGAAGAATTGTACTTCCCTACCTTCTACTTACCACTTTAAAATAGATACCTAAACAGAATCAAATAGCACTTACTCCCAACTACTGAAGCAGCAAGTTTATTTTCACATGTAAGGAACTATTTCCAAAGAGGGCTAACATCAGTGAGGAATACAGAATTATTCAATAGAAATTCTGAATTTCAAAGTAAAAATCGTGTCTTCGCCAGATTATTTACTCCTGGGAAAACATTAAAAACATAATCTTCTATAGATGCCTATACAGTCAAAGAAAACATCAATGTGAAAGCTAAATAGAGACAGAGGCGTGTATTTACTTCAAGAACACAGAATGCTAGGATATCAGCTCTTTTTCTTTAAATGCATTTTTCAAATCCTACATTTACAAACATGTAAGTCAATAGGAAAATTATGCACCGCCAGAAGTCTATTACTCCCCTGAAATGTCAGTGACTACTGTTTTCATCTCTCTGGGTTACCAGAAAATTACATCCGCTATTCAAACTTTTGGCTTTTTAACTACTCCTGTATTTTCATAGTGCAAAATTACAGCTATAAAAGATTCAACTAAGGAGATTTATCAACCACATAATTTCTCAGTCTTTCTCTATCCAAATACCAGGAGGCCCACGTAACCTGCCCTTGGTTTCTGTTACGCAGCTATGTGCAAAAAACCAAGATGTGTGGCATTTACAATTATCACACCCACTGACAGTTAACTACCTCGTATTACTCTGCCAACACAGAGACTAAGAACTGCTGTTCAGAAAAGCAAGTAGGGAAAATATACTAGAGTGACGCACTTAATTCTTAACAATTATGTGGAACTTGGTCATGATTGAACCATTTCCAGGTGCTGAAACAGTTATCTTTCCAAGCATGGGAGGGGCCAATACATAAGCAGGACCACAGAGCCAACAATACAGGGACACCAGTCTACAAAACTTCTGAAGATACGAGAGAAATGGCTGTTCATTTAGCAGAGCTTTTCACAGACTGAAACAACCTGTAACAGGTTTATGCCAGCCAGGCAGTCTCAAGTTTTCTAGGAAACGGACTTTCACTCTTACCTTTAAGTACGAGCAAAAGAAATAGTCCTTCTGTGGTTTTAAACATTGCCTATGGTGATTGTGCACATTTGAGGCAGCATGTTTGCAGCTGGAAATTAGACACAACTTTGAGGAACTGTTCACAGTCTCCCTGAGGAAAGTTCCTTGCCAGTGCCAAATAACCTAAGTCTAAGTCAATAGCATGGCTGAGGGGAGGAAAAAAGGGCTGCCACCTCTGAATTCAGATCAAGGGCAGAACACCTGAGATAGGCTTCCATAGCACCCAGCCCTACATAGCTACAGGCAGACAATGAGGTTCCAGCGCATTCCGTGCAAAGGCGCAGATTCCTTTTGTGTAGAAGTCTACCTCAGATGTTCTGCACTGCCCTCTAAATACATTCATCTCTACACCCACCCTACAGAGGCCAACTGCTTAACTTAGACTCCTAATACCAAGAATTTAATATCCCAAAAGGGCACGATTTACAGCATTCCTACTGCTGGAGCAGGATACAGTTACCTGGTGATGTAGATTAAAGCTAAGTTGCTATGTGGGAACGCATCACTTTGAGTGATGTGGACAGGTAATGACATGAATCAGAGGAAGAAGCACTTCTCAAACCATTCTACTTAAAATTACTCTAGGATATCAAACTTGGTCTTGTGAAGACTGCAAAATAAATAAAATTGAACACAGTATCTAATACAGAATGATACATAACTGAACTTTTAATTAGAAGTGCATTTTTTTAAAGGTATATATACTCCTGTGACAGCTCTTTAGGATACAATAATTCATCCACTCACTGTCCCTACATGTGTTTTGTGGTTGCTAGTTTAGACTAGATCTTTCAAAATCCAAAGGGAAAAAAAAGGAAGATTAAAAAAAAAGGCCTCCCCAAACCCAAAACACAAGCCAAAAAAAAAAATCTTTTCCTTCAAACTACTGGAACAAAATGTTACCTTACCTTCCAAATTCCTACTAACAGTCCTGGACTCAGACTGAAGAGCTGGACAAGCTCATCGGCACCAACTGCTACACTACTTTCAGTCAGGTTAGCAAGATGGTATTCAGAAATCAAGGAAAATCGACGAGGTCTTTGAAAAGAACACACAGAATGTAGCAAAAAGGCTATGACTCCTTATCTATGTAAAAGTTCAGCCTAATTTCATTTTTAACTCTGAAGTCTGACCAGCAGCACATGATGAAAATGGTTTTGAAAGCATTTGGCATGCAGAGTCAAAAACTATACATCTGAACAACTACAGTGTACTAGCAGGATCTCAACCCCTAACAAGAAAAGAAATGAAAACCACTATATGATCTTCTAAAACACTCTTAAAAAATCCTATGTTAAGACTCACCCATTCTTGCTGGGAGGTCTGCTTTGGTCAGGAAACAATGGCGTAACTCCGAACAGTTTTAGGGTTGACAGGATGTCTAAGCATGGCCAGTCTGTACCATACCAAAGCATGGTAACAGATGTGTCCTTAAATGATAGGTTTGGCTTCTCTATTACATGTTCTTTTCCATTTTTGTCCTTTAGAACAATTATCCAACTCAAGCCAGAGACTCTGTTATTTAGGAATTGAGAGGAGAGAGGGGTGTTTAAAAACAAATTCCCAAAGTGATAAAACTTAAATTATGCTTTCAACAGAATTTTTAAATTTTTACTAACTGCTACTCATGTTCCTCAGTCTCAGTCATTTATAGATTATCGTGTCTTCCCATTATGATATACATTTTATAGCTCTATTTCTATACCGCCTCAAGCCACTAATACTTTGTACATTGTTCTCAAGTAAATCTTTGTGACAAGGCATTGCTTACTTCATAGCTTCTTTGTTTTTACATGGAAGACCTGTATAAGGATCTAGAAATTTGACGAGCCGCATTACTCTAGTTTTGAAGGCAGACGTTTGTTTGAAGATGTATTCTTTCTTCCAGTACCCAGGCTTTTTATCATGTAGAGCAGCACAGCCCAAAGAAACAGTTTCTGTTTGTTTAGACTTCATTTTCCAAATTGTCCATTTTGGTTGCAAAGAACTGGAATAGAGTTTCAGCCAAATTCCGCTGAAAATAAAAACAGAATAAACAGGAATAAATTTCAAGAATAGTCACTTCATTTTTTATATGCACATCTCAGCTATCACCGAGCATAATGTTAGCACAAAAACAGTCTTGTCTGTCTTCCTGAAAATACAGGATCCAGGATGAAGCTCTGTGACAGCACAGCCATAGTCAGCAACATAAGTGAAAACTAATAAAGGTTAAGCAGAAAATGTTGAAAATTCCACCCCAAAACAATAATGCATCCTCCTCATAGAAAATAAGCTAGCGGGAAGAGTGTTTTAATACCTCTTATTCAACAAAGATAATCTGTACACTTCAAGTTTCTCACACAGATGCAGCTGAAAGTGGGGTGGAGAAGGACAATTAGAATCACCTTTGTTTGGTGGTACCAATGTCATGTCAATCTCTTCTGCACTCTCTTTGGAAAAGCCTACAGAAGACACGACTTTCTGAAGTCAAAGAAATATGTGACTGTAATGATGGGGTTCATCTCTTTCATGCCAGGAAACCTATGAGGTCACATTTCAGCCCCTTACACCCCAGTACCTTTAGGACAGTTCATGGAATACTGACTACAGGAACCTATAAGAATTCAAACAATAATCTGTGAATACAGGTTGCCAATAAGTTTTCTAATTTTAAACTGCTAGACACACAGTCTACATAAGTGCACTAAAGAAAATGAATAACGAGGGCAACAAATTCTTAAGAGACATTTTCTACCATTTATCAGTAAGATTACCTTTACCAGTTCTCACTTATCCTCAGGCAAACTTACACTGGTGTGTATTGTATGGCATCCTCCCCTCTCCTTAAAGCATTCAAAGACTAAATCCATCCCACACTGCCTCCTACCCATCAAAACCATTCTCAATTCATCAGCTGCTGAGAATAAATCCCCACATGCTGAGAGCCAGGCTCTGGTTATTGATGCAAACATACTCAGGAATTTTGCAAAAACCTTCCAGCCTGCTGCTCTGCAGATATATACAGAATTCCCCACTGCCATTTTTTGAGACAAACATGTTTAAAACACAGAGACCAACAAGCTACTGTGACTGGTAAAGGTGGGTTCACAGTCAACATGAGTTTCCTACCTTCCTTTCACCAAAAGCAGGGTGGGAAGGGTAACATGAAGAACAACCCCATAACAAAAACAAAGTTTTAAGATACTTCTATTTTAAGACCATAAAAGGCAGCCAAATTACCAGATAGTATAAAACATTTCTGATGGAGGGGGGAAATTCTTTTCTAACTCCAAAGCAGTTTAGAATTGTCCGGGGATGAAAACAAAACGGAGAGATGTCCGTAACACATCACCAGAGGAAACTGAGCTGGGTATCATCCAATTGGTCTCCATCAGCCTAAGAAGTCCAGTAAAATAACCTCCTATAAAAGCCTCCTGTTAACTAGAAACCCCTTCCCAAGAGAGAGATCCTTTGATGGAGAGAGGTACTCCGCATCTTACTGTATGATGCTGAAAAGACAGGGCTTAGTAGTAGGCATTTCCTGCATTTTGAAGTTGCAGACTGAGGCAACTTAATTGACTGAAAATAGACTAATCACAAATACCTATCATCCTTGTCCTCACTCTCGTTACATATCGCTTCTTCCTTTGCTTGCACAACACTGATTTGGGAAAGAAATCAGTTCAAGAAGCTCAAAAATTCAGTTAGGGCAGGGAGACAGAGGAGAAGATGAAGGAGAACTGGAATCACAAGTGTTTAGGAAGGTATCACTGCCCCTTCATCCTCAGCTTCTGAAGAATTCAGGGCAGATAAATCAAAAAGGCATCCAACAGGGAAGCACAAGTTTGCCTCTTTCAAAGCAGAATACATGCCCTTGCCTCACATTGTTAATACTCATCTCAAGGCCTCTTACTGGACATTACTACAACAAGCCAAACGAACCTTTTACTGCTAACTCAAATGCCAGAATCAGACACATTATCATCAGTCATCACTTGACCACAACAGCAAAAAGACCTTCCCCTGTGCTCTCACTTCCTCTCACACAAGCACATTCTGCTGGTGATCAGAATCCTCAGGCTTTCACAGACCATATTTGTGAACTTCCCACACTGCATGATAGGAAGGCTGGAATACCCCATGCTGGGGCAAGGAGGGTGCAGAAAGGGGAGGGGTCATAAACATTTCCTTGTCTTCAACAGTTATATTGGAGACATCAGGGCCAAGAACTGTTCAAGTGCACATATTATATGAACAGCCCAAAGACAAATCACTGCATTAGGCAGCACAGACATATCACAATGAAAGACTGATGGTCCTGTTGCATCAAGGACAGCACCCTGTACATCCAGAACAGGAGAAATATCCTAAAAAATATACTCTGTCTAAAAACCAAGGTCAGATTTGTCATAGAAATATGCAGGGACTTCAATTAAAACTTCTGTTTATGCACTGCAAGATTCAGGGTCTTGAGAAGATCCATGAAAATCCACCAGGAAGAAATGACCTGGTCCTGCTGAACCACTCAGACTCCTAGATAAGGGAAAATAACTCTTCCTCAAGTCCCATTTGTGCACATACACTAATCTCTGTTGAGATTAGAGAATGGAAACAGACATCGTCGAGATGGAGACAGATGAATCATCTTCCCTTGGACAGCCACAGTTATTTCATCCTGCCTTACCATCCTGAAGTGGAAAAGGCATACTAAGATAGGTAATTTGTGTCAACTACACAATACCCTTACCTGCTGACAGCCTCAAAACCTAAATCTGGATTACATATCTTCCCCTTAAATTCATCAGTTCTAAAGGTATCAATGCCAATGTAAACCAATTAATTCACTGTACAAGTTTTACTAAATGAGGGAGAAATGGATTTATACCAGATGCAGCAACTTCCTATAGAGGAAGACACTTTCTCATTCAAACAACACTAATGCAGTAGAATCCTAGGAAAAAAAGGATACCCAGATCCTAGTTATCACATACCAACCCGGGTCTCTCCTCTTTATCCTTTCACAAAATTAGCCTGATATTGGTAGGAGCAATTTGTGAATACTGTATAAGCAATCCTTATAAAAAATGTGTCAGGATTTATCTTCATCTCTTCTGTTCTCATTTAGAAATCACCAAAACTTGACAAACCGAGCAACAGATAAAAAAACACTAGAGAATCATTTGATTGAATCAATCCCTCTGCAAAAACCTGATGAAAGAACTAAGTAGGACTTCAAAATTGTGAAAGCTATGACAATTCCATAAAGCTACTGGCAACACACCATTAAGGATCACCTCAACCGAAAAGTTTGTGCAGGTCCATGTGAATAAAAACAAATATATGCAAATTTTAAAACAAAAAAAGTGCAATAGCAACGTTTCAAAGCACTGGATTTAGTTTTTGCCTCATAACTCCCATTAAACAACAGGGCCTGGACAGCTAGAATTCCATGCAACATGTACTGTGGGCTATGCAGGGCAATTTCAGCAGAGTAACTGCCCACAGGTACATGTATCAGTGCTCTGGCATCAGAGGAATTAAATTAGAAAGACTCATAACGCAGGTACACACAGCTGCAGCATGACTGAGACCTTCCCTCTTCCTTACTTGTCATTGGCCAGCTCATAGAAGCGCTTATTCACACAACCAACAGCCAACAGGGACACAGCATCTAAATAGGAAAATATCTTCAGCAGCATTTCTGACGGCATGCTGGAAAAGAAGGGAAAGAGGAATACTGTTAGACTTGCCTGCAAACTCCAGAAATGACAATGGCAGAGAACTTGAATTTCAAACCAGAGAAAAACAGAAGAGGTGGAAACCAGCAGGTTATAAATAGATGAATCAAAAATCACCTGAAGAGGAATCAAAAATCACCCAAAGAGTTAAACTGCAGAGTTTGGTTTCTAATTTCACTCTCTGGTATGTGGCATTTGCCTAAAACAATTCATCACAACTTATTAAAATACCACAGCGCAATTACATTAAAAGTTACGGGTTTGAATTTTCACTAAATTTTCTTAACTTTAACTATGTTTGACATGAAACTACCCCATTTAGCTTCAGTTTCTTACTCCTTGTACCATGATTTTAACATTTATTCCATAACCACCACCATTTGCGAAACTGCAGATATATTCACTCTCCCTCTTGACTGCAGTGTCAGGTCTCAGGATGCACCAGGACAGAAATGTCGTAATCTAACAGCATGCTCTACCTCATCATAATCTTCAAATTGTATGTGCTCAGAGGTCTTGTGCAGTTTTCATTTATGTCAACAGAAAGAGGTGAACTTCAAAGTAAGAGCCAAGTGGCATCTTGAAAACATTAATGTCTCTGTGCATTTGGAAGGCTGCCTGAAATGCAGGTCTAGTGCCAGTCTAAGCGTGACAACTAGAACATACCCTGGAGATGAGCCAACATCATTTTTGCATTAACAGACAGGAACCTCATACCATTCAAGCAGCAGATCATAACTGCACAGAGTTTAAAATACATGCATTTTATACTCTAATTTTCTTGAGCCTTGAGTATGGTCACATCAAAATCACTGCTGAAAATACAAGGTGTTGTGAAAGTCAATGCCACAGCTGTGCCTCTAGTCCTTTTACTACTGGGTTATTTGCAACACTTGTTGATTTATAACACTATTTCAGAACCAGAGAGCTTTAAAGGGTAGCATGATAATGCCAATACCTCAATGTTTGTATTAAACTCAGAATCTTAGTTGCATTAACATAAAGGCAACATGCCAAAACTTGCAGCATGCCAAAACTTGAACCATTATTATGTGAAATAAATCATACACTGTTAGCCCAAAGCAGTTAGTGCACTCATTCCAGAGATAATTTAGAAGTGATACCTTAAAAAGCTGCAAATTAACTAAAATTATATGCCTGATCCAGAATTTTCAACAGCAGTTTTTACAGCTGTATTCTTTCACCTTTGAAGGAAGCTGAAAGGAGGTTTTTTTTCTTTTTTCTCTCACCATTCACAGTAGCCTAACAGCAAAAAGGTACTGAACTGGCCTTCCAATGCAAAACAGAGAAGTCACTACACAGGAAGCTATCAGATGTATAAAACAAGGAAAACTAATTACTTTTTCAGGTAACATACTCTTAGAATTTTTTCGTAAAAATGTAACTAATTTTCAAGAAAGAAAACAACTCACAATTATATTGAAAGTGCCCTTTCACTGTCAAACAGGAAAAGAAACACTTACCTTGCAGCAAATATGCAGCAGCCACTTATTCCTCCCCCCTCATCCCAATCCACCATCCTCAGCCTGTCTATACACCAAGATACACTTGATTACAACCAATAACCAAGAGAAACATATGAAGTTTAATTCCAAGCTGGCTTTCATTGAAGTAAGAAAATAACAATTTTTATTCGCAAGGAACAACACTGCCCATGACTTGCTGAAGGCTTCACGCGACTTGGAAAACCTACATATTTCTTATGAACTTAGAAAAGAACACAAAGGAGAACCATGCCAGAAAATACTGGAAGGTGAACACAGGACCCCGAAGTAGGCCAGGAAAGCAAATCTTTTCAACTCAGAATATTGGACATAGAAATCTCCAAGATATGAATATAACTACTGCAAGCAGCCAAAAGGCAGCTTAGAATCTGCAGGGGGTCTTCCACTCTTACTGCTAACATAAAGACATACTCACCTCTCAATGCACACATTTGGCTTCGGTTTTATGGGAGGTGTCAAATACAGACTTTTAATTCCAGCATTTACAGTTTCAGAACATTCTGCAGGCCTGGCAGCAAAGGTCCTTAACCTACTTGTAAGAAGCAAAAGATGTTAAGAGTCATATATTCACAAAATGAAGAAATACACACATTGTGCACACCTAGACACAACATTTCAACCAAGGCAAGATTCAGGGAATATATCACATGGCAATCATGACCATCAGTGCACTGATTTGAACAATTACGCCCAAGTTAAAACACCTGACACCAGGAAGATTCAGATTTAAACTCTCAGCTGTCAATCCTGTGATTAATCTCTCACGGCAGTCAGAGTGATTAGCGTCGCTCCCCCAAATCAGTTTGAATCCAGTAGAGATCTATAACCCTTAGACAGCTGCACCACTGTGGCCACCACAACCACGCTCCACTGAGGCCCCTGCAGTCAAACTCACTGGTTAGTCTTCTGTTTCACAACATTACTCCAGAGACATTTCTGAGCCACCCAACTCTGCTAAGCTATTAAAGGATACCAGATAAAAACAATACCTTGAAACTTTCTCAGAAACTGTTGAGGTTCAAAAAGAATTTCCTTGAATATACAACAGAATCATACGTGAAACAAAGCTGAAGTCTCATTTCAGATCTTTCCCTGCTAAAATACTCACAAACCTCAGAGGTAAGTGTTATTTCAATAGGCAAAATGGATATCAATATTTTTATAGCTCATTAGTGTTGCAAAATGTGGAATACGTAAAATTTTCTTAAGAAAGGATGATCTTTGGTGTTTGATCTTTGTATACTTTCAAGCATGAACAGCAAGAAAGAAGATTTAATCCATGAAACAGAGAGCAGCTAACAAGCTCTAAGGGATGTCCAGGTGTTAGACAGACAAACTACTTGTTGGTAGAATTGCTTTCTTAAGGTTTAGGTCTTGACATGCTTCAATGATTTCAGACCTAGAGGGAGCTTAACAAAGCTTGGAAAGAAGGATGGCCACTGATAGTGGACACAAAGAATGCAAAATTTACAGGCCGCAAGGATACCTGGAAGAACTCCCAAGATAAGGAAGAAACTATTAAAGCCAACTCACTAATTGCGCTGAAATCAGCTCCAGCTTCCAGAAGTGTGAGATTTTGACCACTCACCCAAGAAACTCACTGACTCAAAAGAAGAGAAAGACTGAGCATGCAGACTAATTAGCATGAGAAGCAAGAGAATCATCAACCAATAGAAGATAGAACACAAACTAATAAGAGAATGATACAACTTGTAACCAATGAAAACTAATTCCTTCCTTTGCTAAAATGTATAAAATGTAAAAAAGTTTTGATAGTTGGTGTGCTGGCTTTGTGGATTTGCCTCCCAGCACCCCCTTCTGTGCAGAACTGTAAACATATCAAATACCACAACTCTGTGTCTGGATTGGCCTCTTGCATACCAGGGTAAAAGAACCTATTTTGGCAACATTTGCACATCACAATTTGGATTGAAAAGAAAGGAACTTCACATATTTCTAACACAGATTCTTACAAACCAACTGGTCACACATTTTTCCAAGTTTTCTGATAGGAAGGACTTTGTAAGCTGTAATTGCAAATACTATCACTAATCCACATAGAAATATGGAAATAGAGTTTCAATCTTAAATCAAATCCTTACAATTCATACCCACTGATGCCATCCGAGCAGGCAGAGCTCCCCATTTCACTGCATTATTGATGTTTTAAATTGCCAGCAGATTTCCAACACCTGGTCAAACCAGCTCTGTGTTTCTCGGCAACCAATCCATATGGGGGGAAAACAGCTAATTTTGAAGTATGTGGGTACCATGTACATTTAATGCATACTGTTCTTGATTTAAGAGTGATTTATGCTCAAAGAAAAATAAAATCAAAAGAAATTAACAACTCTGGTCCACATTGTCAACTGTGCTTTGTTAAAAAAAAATCCAAGAAATTTTACTGAGAATTGCTATAAGCTTAACAAAAAGCCATACATATTTTAGCTTGGGTGTCAACCACTGAGACAAACTAGATCAACAACTACAAAAAAGTAGTATTATAATAAATACAACCTGGAGAGCAAACAAGGGTTTTACTCATGTATCATTATCAAGTACACTCAGATGATAAGGCACTAACTGCATTTTTCAAAAGCCATTAAAGGGATTTAGAGACACAAGTCGTGTTCAACAGCAGCAGAGCAGAACATACAGCACTTCCGGATGTTCCAGGGCAGCAGCTCCCAGGCTATTCTGCCCTGAATCCATGCTAAAAGCAGAGAGTTTGGGCACGCTCTACAGGGACACAACTTCACACATTCCAGGCACAGGAATAACTCAGACAAGAAGCTGGATTCTGGATTTTAAAACACACTACCTTGCACAAGCATAACCTGCGTTACCTGTATTCAGTCCCTCTTGCTCAATTTAACCACTCCCCCCTCTTCTTCACCCCAGGGAGAAATATCTAAGGAAAGAAAAATTTTGCCTACACATGCCTTGAAAACTTTAATGTAACAGCTACTCCTTTTGTAAGCTTCAATTAGAAGAAAAAAACAGAACTGCTGAACTCCTGCATCTTCCAAAACAAAAATATTCTCAAGGTGTGAAGAAACAAAACAGCAAATCCAATCCATAAATTACTTTTCAAGTTCTGTGTGTGCTAAGATTTTAAATTAGCATTAACAAAATGCTTTTACATTGCATTGACAAAGGTTGAGCAGATAAGCCTAAGATAGAAGTCAATGACAGCTGTTACACCCCCTCTTCAGAGATTTCTAGAACAATTGAGATGCTCTTACTTAAGAGGCAAAACAACTTCAATTGCTTTTTCATTAGCTTTCAACCTGTGGGGCTCTGTTTTGTACCAGTATTTTCATTTTCATACCCTATAATACCTATAAACCAAGGCAATGTGCCTTGGTTTTTTGATGGTCAGCAAACAATTGTCTTTCGAGCAACATTTCAAGAAATGTACACAAAGTTTTAAGCAGTAAAAAACCCTGTCTCCTCCACCTGTTAAAGCATATCTGGGGATAAACAAAAATGACAATAATGTTTTGGCATGGGTTGGCTGGTTTTTTTTTCCCTCAGCTAACAATTTCAGTCTTTTTAAAAGGTGGATATTATCCCAATTCATTTGCAGGTTAAAAAAAAAAGAAAAAAAAAAACAGCAGGAGGAATGAAACTGCTATGAAACCAAGGGTTGTACAAACAGGTTAGGAGAAAAATCTGCTTCCTCAACTTTGCCTCTAAGACTGATGCTTTAAAATTTTGAAAGCCGAACCTGTACTGTAAGAATTAAGGTAATCACACCTTCCACAGTGAAACCCTCGTATTTATTACAAAGGCCTAACCACCCTGAACACACACGAAGCAGCCATTAAACTAACTAGTACTCTGTGGATACTCATTATAGTACCTCCTCCAAGCTGAAGGGTATACCGAAGTTTAAGCTCCTCATCCCAAGCAGAAAAAAAAGTCTTAAACCCAGGCCTCCGTGCACCTGGCAACAGCAGCGTTTTCCCACTGCAAGGTGTCGCCCCCACAGAGCCAGGAGCAGGGAGAGGAGAGCACCACGGCCACAGCCCTCGCCGTGGAGAGCCAAGAGCTAGAAACCAGAGCCGTGGAGCAGGTGAAAGAGGTTTCCCAGAGGAGCAACGGGAGCTGAGGGAAAACAACAAACCACCCTCCCCGGACGAGGTGAAGAAGGCCAAGCGGGCAGCCCCGGGCCGGCAAAGCCCCGCTCGGCGCGCCCGAGGTTACCTGCCACGGCCCGTCGCCATGGCCGCTCCGCCGCGGGACACCGGCGGCTTCGCACCGCCGGCGGGGAGGGCAGGGAAGAAGTGGGCGCTGCCACCTCCCGTGGTACGCCCCGGGGCGGGGTGGGACGGCGCCTGCCCGAGGGAGGCGGTGCCCGGGAGCGCTGGATCCGGGGAGGCGGGGCTGCATTCCGCGGCGCGCCCGTGTGGGGCAGGCGGGAAGCGTTAACGGCCCGGGGAACGGTAGCGCTGCCGCCATGAGCAGCCTGGCGGCTCCCACGCCTCGCAGTGAGCGCGGAGCTCTCGGGCACTGTGTTACCCGAATCACAGAATTAATTAGGTTGGAAAAGACCTCTGAGATTATTTAGTCCAGGCTATGACCAAACACCACCATGTCAATTAGACCTAAGTGCCAAGGCCAGTCTTTCCTTAAACACTTCCAGAGACGGTGGCTCCACCACCTCCCTGGGCAGCCCATTGCAATGTCTAATCGCCCTTTCTGTGACGGATTTCTTCCTAGTGTCCAACCTAAACCCCCCCCTGGTGCAACTTGAGGCCATTTCCTCTTGTCCTATCGTTTATTAATTGGGAGAAGAGACCGACCCCCACCTGGAAACAGCCTCCTTTCAGGGATTTGTAACTAGTCATAAAGTCCCCCTGAGCCTCCTTTTCTCCAGGCTAAACACCCGCAGGTCCCTCAGGCGCTGCTCATCAGACTTGTGCTCCAGACCGTTCACCATCTCCATTGCCCTTCTCTGGACCTGCTCCAGCACCTCAATGTCCTTCTGAAATCGAGGGGTTCAAAACTGAACACAGTACTCAAGCTGTGGCCTCAACAGTGCCAAGTACAGTGGGACAATCACCTCCCTAGTCCTGCTCACCACACTGGTTTTGATATAGGCCAGCAAGCCATTGGCTTTGGCCACCTGGGCACACACCGGCTCATGTTCAGCTGCTGTCCATCAGCACTCCAGGTCCTTTTCCACCAGCGGCTTTCCAGCCACTCTGCCACCAGTCTGCAGAGCTGCCTGGGGTTGTTGTGGGCAGGACTCGGCACTTGGCCTTGTTGAACCTCATGCTGTTGATCTCGGCCCATTGATTTATCCTGTCCCGATCCCTCTTGCCGTCTCCATCCGTGGAAACGTCAACTGCATCGCTTTAACACATCTATGTGTGCAAGACCAAGAAAAACATGTACAAAAACACAGCTTTAAAAGGGTGACCGGCGCCGCAAGCAGCCTCCCCGCCGCCGCACGCCCTGAAAGGAGCCGAGGGTCCCCGCCCGCGGAGGGCGGGCGGTGGCGGCGGCGGCGGCGGCGGTGGCGCTGGGCATGGCGGGCGCTGTAGTGACCTCGCTGGGAGCCGCTCCCGGCGGCGGGCGGGAGAGGGAGCCCGCTCAAACTACCGCTCCCAGGGCCCGCTGCCGCCGCTCGCTGCTCCGCCGTCCCAAACATTTCCGCCGGGGCAGCGGCCGGAGGCGGCCGCCGGCGGTAAAGGTTCAGGTGGGCTCCCGAGCTGGGGCAGCGGCCGCTCGGGGCGGGAGGCCGCGCGGGCACTTCTCCGAGCGTTCNAGCGGCACCAACTCTCGGTTCGGTTCGGTTCGGCTCGCCTGCCCCGGCCGTGGCCCTGTGAGGGCGGCGGGAGCCGTGCCCGGGATGGTGCCCGGGGCGCTGCCCGCCTCCCTCGGGCGGGGCTGCCTGGGCCGCTGGCTGCTCGCCGCTCGCGGGTGGGCGCTCCTGGGGACCGGCTCCGGGACCGGCTCCTGCTCCTGCCTGAGGTGGCGGCACCAGCCCCCGCTGCTGCTCCGCGCCGCCCGTCAGAGCTTCGGGACGCAGGCGGGAGGGCTGGGAGCTGAAAAACCTGGCGGTAATGGCAAAGATGTGTCCGTGCAAAGGGCACTGAACGAGGAAACGCTGGTGTCGGCGGCTCAGAAAGGTGAGGTGGGGGATGCTGTGTGCTGCTCAGAAGGGCTGGAGACGGTTCCTTTTGCAGCTGAAGTTTTGTAGTTCCAAACATCAAGTATCTAGAAAAAAAAAAAACCAACTTAGCACACCAAGTCGGTTTATTTTCACATCATACTGTTTGGAGCAGCTGTTACATTTCTGTGTATGCATTGCACAATCAGAACAAATTATGTGACGACTTCTAAACAGCCTTTTGATTTAAGTAATTATCAGGCTCAACATGTAATAGCCTCTCGTTTTCCTTTTCAGAAGGAAAACCTGTCACATGCAGACTGTCTGTGGAGCTGTTGAAACAAGTTCACCTCCAACAAAATTGTCAAAGGTCTACATGTGATAGTAGTTTCTTTATGGATTGCCTTCGCTTTGGTTGGTCTCATTCACATTAGTGAAAAGTGGTTACTACATAATTAGCCTCAGAAATTTTAAGTGGCTTGAAGTGGCTTATGAAAAACACTTTCAACTGATTAGAAAACTGCAGGAAAAATAGTTATTAACGTTTCCTCCATAACTTGTACTCCACTGAAATGGACACGTTATCACTAAAAGATAGTAGTCTCTTTCCAAGTACTCAAATATTTTGAAACAGAGAATCCCATATGATTTATTTTGCAGGGTATACTGACACTTGTACTTTAGATCAAAATTGAAAGATAAAAACTAATCCGATAAACACCAGTTAATTATGATAGTAAATAAAATACATATTTTGGTTTCATATTCCCCCTTTTTATTGTTCCATTGATTGCTAATGCATAAAATAAGTTCTTTTCAGTGTGTGCAATTTATAAGCTTTCACTTTTTTATTTTACTTCTCCTTTTCTTTGCATAAGGGTTGCAATGATTGTGGGTTTGGGTGGTAGCGTGAATTCTGCAGTGCTAAACACCTCATTCGTTCCTAAAAAAGCTAGCTGTCATGTACCCTAAAAGTAGCAGTAATTGCTACTTTGGATCTTGAAAACATCTAGGAAAGAGAAAGTAATAAGGCTTAAGACAGAGGTGTAAACATGCCCTGCAAAATATAAGAGATGTTCCATGATCTCTTTTACAGTGATGAGGCATTATGGAAACTGTTACTGGAATTTTTTCTTCTGCCAAAGTATTATTTGAGCTGCAGACTAACAGAAAAGCATTTATGTAAGAAAGTCGTATAAGTCTTATTATCCAAGGTTGTAACTTCTGTGTTGTTTTCTGTTTAATTTCAGTGAAAGAAGCTGGAAGAGACTTCACCTATTTTATTGTGGTGCTTGTTGGAATTGGTGTTACAGGTTATTTTTTTAAATTACATTCTTTGTCAGAAGACACTTTTCATTAATTCCATCTGGTTTGATAAGTTTTCGTTCCATCTGCTTTTGTTTCTGTTACAGGTGGTTTGTTCTATGTGATTTTTAAAGAGCTATTCTCTTCTTCTAGTCCAAATAAGATCTATGGAGATGCCTTGGAGAAATGCAGATCTCACCCTGAGGTTGGTTTTTGAACTTTAGTCATAAGTCTATGTTTCTCAGTAGTTACTGTCTCTCTTCAAGGCAAAACTTTGTGCAAGGAATCTCATAAGCTACGTGAAGACCCTTGTGGTGCTTTAGCAGTTCTGCCAGTGCTTTTAGCTGGCATGGGGTGGGTCAGCTCCAGAGCAGAGCCTCCATTAGGACAAGTCAGTGCAAGCATTGAGCCTGTGTGAACTTTCCTGCTAGAGGCCAAGTGAGTGTGCCAGAGCACAAAAACCAATGGAAATACTGTCTGCCCTTCAGAGCATGTGCTTGTGTCACCATACAGAAAGTCTTAGGGACTTACCAGAGTGCCTGCTAAATGTAGCGCTTGAATTCTGCAGGTCAGTGAGGCAACTGGTCCCATTAAGTTCTGTAGATCTAACCTGCTGCCTTTCCTCAGCACACTGATTCTATTGTGATGCTTCACTATGGTTCTGTCGTTCTGTGAAGCACTGCACTGATATCCAGGAGTTTAAATTCTTCATTTGAAGCGCAATTAGCATTCCTTTGGCTAACAGGAAAAGAGGCGGAGAACAGTCATGAGATCACACAGTCATCATAGCTAGGTGTAAACAAAAATCAATGTGAAACTAGATTTTAAAAAACACGACTTCAGACAAAACATCCTTCAAACAAGGTTACCCCAGATGCCTTTGAGGATAACCTAGAAGTGAAGTGACAAGTTGTTGCTCGAATAAAAATGAAGACTGCTTTGGAACAAGTTTGTAGCATTAAAACTTCTTTCCAGTACTTGCACAGTAAAACTTAACCTCCGTTTCTAACCAAATTTAAAGTAATTTTAAGACTTACGTTGATCAACTCTGACTTTATAGATCTGAAAAAAATTACTGAAATTTCTTATTCAGTAGTGTTTTTTTAGATAATATGAAGGGGAATGCATTTGCATTTTAAACTTTGAAACATATTCTCTTGGAGGAGACGTGAGCAAATATTTTGTGCTTTTTTTTCCTTTTTACACAAAATGTCAGTTTACATGTCTTCATCTCAGAGAACAGTACAAATGGAAGATATCAGTAGGATTTATTTTAGACATTTAATACGGAACTGTAAAAAAAAAGGACTGGAATACAGAGGAATTTTCCTTAAACTGTTCTCTTCCATAAACTCTTCAATTCTTGACGTTAGGTTCTCTAGGGACATTTTGTTAAAAGAAGATGCATTCACAGCAGAGGTGTGAGCTGATGCTGGAATACCTGTTTGTATGGGATCACTTCTGACAACTCAAACCTCTTTTCTCTTGTAGATAATTGCTGTTTTTGGTGACTCTATCAAAGGTTATGGAGAGGCAACAAGAAGAGGAAGACGACAGCATGTCAGGTACCCCTTGGTGTTTGCCCCATAAAGACATCAGTTTTTGCATAGCAAAGGTATTTTTGGCTCACAAGTTAGATCTAAGGTGATGAACTATAAGTGATATATCCTGCCACTTTTGATTGAACATAGAAGTTTTTTGCAGTGTCTCTTGTGTGCCATGTACCCTAAGTACAGGGTACATACAATATAAAATGCCAGTTCTGAGTGCCTCAAAACAAGCAATGGTCATCATGGTAGACATAGAGCTCTCAAAAAAATAGGATGAGTCTGAAGAGAGTAGTACAGAGGCCTAGGCATGCATGGGGGGAGCAGGAATCTGGCCGAAGTTTACAGTCTGAAGCTATTCTGAGCTGATACGCAGAATGCTTTTTGATACTTGAGGCCACATCTCTACTGTGTTTTTAACAGAACATCTATCACCTAGACCGTTCATGAGTGTGTCTATTTATTACTTTCCTTTTGAAAGAAACAACAGAACTATTTCTTACAAAACGCAAGTCCTCCCTGCTTTGCCTTCATTGGGTTCCTAGGCTGGAATATATTCAATGCAGTTTCGTATAGGATGAAACACATAAGCCCAGACACAGCTTGAAACATGAAACTGAGATTTTTTTATTTTGTCTGAGGAAAGTGATTTTTATTGATAGAAGCTTTATCTCTTCACCAGACTCTGTGATAAAGTGTTTGAAGTGAAGCTGCTAAATGGAATTAATATGCACAAACATTTTAAGCACCTGTCTGTAAATAAGTAAATGTACTATGAATCAGCTTTCCTAGTATTTAATTTCCATCATGTTGAATGCCTAGTATTTTAAATAAATTTTTGAGCTGAGAACTGTGTAAGATTGTAGAGTTTGCATCTGCAGTATAGGTATGATCTTAAATGTCTCAAAAATCTACAGGGTTTTTTTTGTGTATGAACACCTTGAGTGTAAATTTACTGCAGTAAGGCTCTTCATTCATAGTTGTTTTCTCTACCTCATCATGTCGCTTTAAACTGTATTGGAAATTTAATTCACGGTGTTTACCTGGGCACGACTGATGGAAATAAGAGTTTGGTGGTAAATAGCAGTTAGCAATTTCAGTAGGAAACATAAACTGGCACCAGAACTCTCGTGAGACCTGGCACCAGAACTCTCGTGAGACTATTAGTTTCCCAAAGTGGTCACTTTGAAAGTGATGTGATATTTATTTAATACTTGAGCATAACCCAACTCCAGTCTAAATACCAACATTTAGGTTGGAGATCTCATATCAGTGCCAAAGTTACAAAATTTCAGAAGAACAAAATTACTGCCAAAGTAAGTAAAGCCCATAGTAAACTGTTTGTTTTGATGTGGTTTAACCAACTTGATAATTAATTTGAAAAAACATACTTTGTGTGTTTTGGCTTGCTAGATTAGTTGAAGTGCCTAAAAAAACTCCAGAAGTCTTGGTGATGTGCAGTCCCTTTCTAGATGTCAGGCTCCAAATCTGGGCCTTTTTTAGAATAAATACAAGGAATTCATAGTCTTCAGCACTGGATTGCTTTTCAGTTTTGAGGGGAGGACTGGGGTGAGGACATTTAGGCATTTCATCTCTTAATCCTCAGCAGCTAATTAGCTCTTCTAACTCCCCTAGTCCTTAGGCACTCACAGTAAAGCTTGAGAGGAGCAGTAGAGAAGGAACCAAGGTAGCATAAGGACACCACCGGAATACACTTTCTTACAAAATAAGTAAGCAACTCCTCTAAGTAAGTTGAAATTTGAAGTCTTAACTAGCATATAATCTGTATCCTTGCTGGGTGGTTGGGTTTTTGTTTTGTGTTGCTGTTTTTAGTCACATTGAATACGTAAAGGACGGACTGAAACATATGCGTTTGAAGTTCTATATTGAGGGCACTGAATCAGGGAAACAGGGAACAGTCCATGTGGAAGTCAAAGAGGTATGTACAATTGCTTGATACACCTGACAAGCTTAGTCTTGAATTTAAACTACCAAAGAGAAAAAAATACTCTGAAATTTTTTTCTTTTCAGAATCTTGAAACAGGAAGATTCGAGGTCCGCTACATATTTGTGGATGTTGAGACCTATCCGAGAAGAACCATTATCATAGAGGACAACAGATAGCCAACGATCAAAGCTGCTGGCTTACCTCACTGAGCATTGAATAATGTTGGTGTAGCCAGTCTACACGTGAATTGTGTGGTGGTGCCAATTGTGTCTCGCAGCTTCAGGGCTGTGTTACAGGAAGTAGCCTCTCAGGGCCTCCACTGAGGACTTTTGATAACAGATACAAGATTTAAAGTGAAACCAATGAAATATAGCAAAACTATCATGGGAGATATTCTTGACATAGGAAAATAATGCCTCCTAATAAACAGTTTAATGCTGGATAATACTTCTGCACACCCAAAACCTAAGTTCTAGGTTTGGATGGGGAGTTTTTTGTCTTCCTTGGCTTGGATTTCCCCCTACCACTGCAATAAAGAAAGGGGTAGTTTAACTGTAGACAGAGCCCTACTGTTTTCATTTTGGATACCTTTGTAGGTAAGAAGGTAGAATAAGGATGTTAGTGATGCAAAAGAGATCTAGGCAGGTAAGGGTAGGAATGGTGGAGGCACACACCCATGACAAACAACTGAAGATAAAGACTTCAGTATTGGTGTCTTCTAAATAAATTGCCAGCAAACAACATCACTACCATCTGCTCTTCCCAGTGTTTGCCATGCTGCTCTGCATGGTTGTAGCAAGGTGGGGGTTGGCCTTTTCTCCCAGGCAACTAGTGACAGGACAAGAGGACATGGCCTTAAGCTGTGTCAGGGGAGATTGGGGTTGGACATTACCTTCAAAATGTTTTGAAAACTACAATATTCCATTTAAACTTCTCTCTTTTCCACGTTGTCTGCATCTATATGTGATAAACACACATGTGGTGTTTATCACGGCATGTCTTTCGTCCATAAAGTGTTCAACATTATTTTCTTTTACTGCCTGTGTCACCTTGCTAGCGAAGCAGATTTACCAGGATCCTTCTCTGTATTTCATTAATGGGGCCACAGTTCCGAAGGACTTCACTTCTCCTGTGTTTTGAAAAAGCTGGGAATATGCATAAAATGAAGACAAAAAAGTAGCAGAAGAAATCCACCTTTATCTGACCTTAGATGTATTAGTGTTCTTAATTTGAACAAATGACAAATACAAGGCTCAGATGCTTTCCAATCTCATTGGAGGAAAGTTCTTTGGAATCCTTTTTCTAGGAACATCTCATCAGTGAAGAAAAAAAAAGAACTTCATAGCTTGATTTATCAGCTTTGTACTAGCTGAATACCTATCACCAGCAAGATTATTTAAGCCCCTTGAAATTTAAGGAGTATTAAAGCTTTATAGGGGTGTAGGTTGTCTGCAGAAAAAAAAGTTAAATGTTTTTTGCTAACAGAAGTCTTACGGGAACTAATTACTTCTTTCCATATTCCTTCTGAGGCTGGAGTTCTGTTGGTCTTTACGTACCAGGCTGGCACCCATGCTTAAAAGATTTTCTTAAATTCTGTTTCATGCAAACAAATATATGGAGACACCTTAATCAAAATTAGGTGAAGATAAGTTGAGGAAGACATCTGGAATAGAGAACATTGACTCTTCTGCAGGATCACCTTTCCTGGTGGTAGTTTGCACTGGGGGGGAACAGTTGCATTCACTGAGTTTAAAGATAATGTTTTAGAACACCCCTTTTGTAATTCTGAAGACCGTTAGCCTAAATTTTCCTTATGAAGCTGCCTCTGCTTCACTGGATCATTGTGCAACCAGTAAGTCATGCAGAGATCCTTCTCCATGGCAGGCAGCTCAGTGTTCCCTCTCACTGGAGGATGTTAGACTTGAGGGACAGCAAAGTAACTGAAAGGTTCACCTTCAGTTGTCGGTAAACACAAGCAGTAACCATTTCACTGTTTCTTTTTTAAAGCTTTTGCTTCTTTTTCTCTTGGGAAAACACAAAATTACAGCATGTGCCAGTTACTTTCTGATGTAAAAGTGTCATGTTATTGTTGCTAAAGCATTGGGAAAAAAACCGCTGCCAGCAAGTCACAACCAAAGTGATGACATTTTCATAGAAATTAAACACATTTTCCAGAGTCCAGTTTTGATTGTTGCAGAATTAATAAAAATATACTCAAAACCCCTCTCTCCTTTAGGAAATGAAAATATGTCACTCACCAGTGAAAGGTGGTTTTAACAGAAACACTGTGTAGCAGACTACTCAAAATGCATTGTAGGTCAGTGTACAACTTGGTTTTAACTTTCCCATCTCTACATTCATTTTTGTGGATGCCAAAACTTGTGTCTGCAGCATAGGTAGCCAATACCCATAGAGCTTGTTTGTGAGAATAATGTTACCGTGTCATCTCTGTGACCTGTGTTTGATTCTAGGTCCTGTGTATACTTCCCGTATGGTGACATAATGAAATATCCCTCCAGGAAATGAACTCAGTGTAAACTCTAAAATATATTTTAAAAGTATTACTCTTTTACTAAGCTTCAATAAACAGAGGCTCTTGCAAAGAAAATGTAGTTTTAGACTGGGAAGGAAAAGTGTTATGCATGACTGAGTTTAAAAATAACCTTGATACTTAAGTATTTCCTGCACGGAATTCAAGTTTCAACAACTGATTTAGGCAGTAGAGTCATGATCTTAGAAATGGTTGCAAATTAATGCATGTCTGATACAAGAAACTTCAGCAAACTCACTTAACAAGCAGAGGAGACAGGAATGTGAATAAGACAATTATTGTATCACCTACCAGCTGCAGAGATAAAAAGCCAAAGAAGATGTGCCGGGAGTTTCCACAAGTAATTTCAATTCCCTTTGCTCTCAGTCTCATTCACTATCACAAGGGATGCTATCCACCCTAATACTTGTGGGATTATTCCAATATGTGTATTGTCAGCAACCTAATCTGTTACAGATTACAGAGAAGACAAAAAGCATTGCAGACACATTTTGAGTCCAAGCCCATTTTTAGGATTCATTGGAGCTTGTAAACTGACAGAATACATAAGGCAAGCACAGAGATTGGGGAGAAAATTTAGAGGAAAATAAGTTTGAAGGGTCAAGTTTAAAGGTGACAGTAAGGGCTCATAACTGGTCTCTCTGTATATGGGGTTGTGAAGTCTGCTTGAAGATCTGGAATACAGCTGGCGCTAGAAAAACAAAAATTTGAAAGCAAAAATATCTTCCCCCTCTTTTTTTGAGAGGGGAAAAAAGCTTAGTCCCTAGAGAGACGTTCACTTGCTCCGAATAGAGAATAATAGAACTCTGGTAGAAATTTTCCTTAGGCATCTGGAAATTTATATCATTATGATATACAGTTATTCCAAACAGTACTATAAATAATTGAACAGCAGAAGTATTTGATAATTTTTCTTAGTAAGTTCTCAGGGTTTTTTATTCTATATGTGTTATGTAAAATAATGTATAGGAATTCTAGAAAAGTGTGAATACCATCCTGTATTCAAATTCAGTATATTCATATTTTTTAATGATATATAGTTGAAAGTTGAAAATATAGCAAAAATGTTTCACAATTTAAAGGAAACAAAGGAAACAAAAACAAAAAAGCTTTTTGAAATTTTTCTGGTTGTCCTGGGAGGAATATGCTGTATTTGATTCCCTTCATCTCATATAGGTTATTGTGGAACATTGGTAACTCAGCAAATAAAAATATTAAGCACAAATACCTGTTTCAGTAAAACAGATCGGTGTGGAAAGCTTCTGTTTGCCTCTCAGTGTTCAGTATTAAACTACTGCATTTCATTTTAATATCCATGTAAAAAAAAAATGGTATCAGTTATGGAAAAAGCATAGTGAGGGAGGGATACCCTCACCTGCTCCAGCCCACAGCCATCCTATGGCAGATCATCCTTGGCCAGCACCCAGAGCTGCTCCCCCCACTGCAGGATGGGGATGGAAATGGGGACCAGCAGAAACGAGAAATCTTGGGCGTTGTTATGAAGACAGGGAGATTACTTGCCACTTAGAGCTGCAGGTGAACTAAACTTCAAAATGAGCTCAATTTATTGCCTCTTGCCGGTGCTGCTGGCCAGAGCAGCAGCGTGGGCAGCGTGCCGCAGTGGTGAGCACCCAGCAGGGCTGGCAGCAGTGGTGTCTCTACTTCCAAATCACGTACAGGCGTCTGCCTGCACATTTTAAAGCCTCCCGGTACTGTGCTGGGAAACCTTTCCAGGATAATCGTGTTTATCCAACCTCTGTTTAATTACAATTCCACTTTATCAGAATCACAATTATCTCCTCTAGCATGAGTTCCTGTCTTGTATTACTCCCCACAATTAACTCTATTAACCTTTTATCCAAGCACATTTTTACTTTTTATGGGAACCGAGTTGTTTTTCAATTTCAATCCTAATTCTTCTTTTTTTCATTAGAAACATAACAATCTCAGCCATAACAACATTTTGTTACAGTTATACACGTACTAAATCATGGCTGTATTCCCTGAGATGTGATTTGCTTCATTAGTGCTACAACCGATGTAGAGGAGCTGGAAGTGAATTGCTACTATTTTGTACACTGTCTGGGGCCATGCATTATCCCGTGTTTTAATAAAATGAAGCCAAATCCCAGTGTTGGAATGCACATTTGCAAAATGCCACCAGTTGCTTTTTGGTGTGATACCTGGCAAGGTACAGATGCCCTCCCCGCCTCTGTGTGGCTGCAAAGCCACCACATTCAGGGGTCTGACACTGGTAAGGATAATAGTGGTGGAGAGAAATAACTGAGACATCTCAAGATTTAAAACAGCATCTTTCTATCAACTGTTTTAAGCATAAAAGCCTCATAAAAAGCCACAACTATTTTTCCCGGAAAACATCCATGAAAAATGTTCTTCTGTGCTAATTTTTTTGTATTCTACACATTTATTTTCCTTGGATTTCTTTTTTTAACACCCTTTTTGTGGGGAGTTTTGCTAGCCTCTGCATATATTTCTCTTTTCCTTCAAAATACTGTGCTTAACTTCTGTGTCTGCATGTGTCTTCTTTACCTATATTTAATTTAGCAGAATAAAAGCTAATCTCCCTCAGCTTCTCATCATAAGACGTGTTCTCTAGACCCTTCACCAGCTTCTTTGCCCTTATACATATATAGACCTATGCATAAAACCACTATAAATATATAATGCAGAGCATATATGTTATATAATGTATGTTATGTAGACAAAATAATACCTGTCTACATATATATATGTTCTTGACTTCATCTTGAAAGCTTTTTAGGTAACATCAGAATAAACCAGCTTCTGGGGCCTTTGCAAAGCAGACACCTCCCATTACTCACCAAGCCATGTTGCAGAGCTGGTCTCCAGGGATGTTCCTGAGAGCACTGTCATCCTTGCAAGCCACATGGAACTAACAAGTCGTGAATTCTGGGTGGTGGGTCCGATTGACACCTTCATTTTTAACTGATATCCTGCACCCCATCCAAACCTTCGATGACTGACAGGTACAAAAGCTCCAGACATCTTTCAGTGGCAAATACTTCAATGTGAATTATGAAGAAATCAGATAAGCAGACTTGTGCTAAGATTAGGGACAGTTAATTCTAATCTCTTCTGTACTGAATGAATCATGATGGCAGTTCCTTCTTGATAATCCATCCTGCATTTTAATGGTAAAGGCCAGTAAAATAGTCCTGCATTTGCTGGTGGTTGTCAGCCTTTGGGATGGAATTGAAAGTGGAAATATATGAACATGGCTTTTGTGGTTTTGTAAAAACATGCTTTTTTCATGTGGGAAATATTAATCCTAAAGCAACCATCAATGTCACAGTCAGCCCCATTTACCCATAGGCTATGGCCATCATGCTGTACTACTCACACAAGGGATGTGACATAGGGACTTCCTTTTCATGGAGGACTGGCTCCATGCTTCCTCAACTAAGTCTTCCTACGTAATGTCTCCAAAATAATTATCCGCCACAACATAAATATCAATGTATAAACAAAATCAAGGGAAAACTAGTACTCTGAAAAATGAAACATCAAGAAAACAATGTGTTCCTTGGACTGACATCAATGTTTTTAGATTTAGCACACTTCTATGAAAATTACCAGGTAATGCTGTAACCAGTGAGCAATCTTGCTGTGTGAGAGCATTAAATACTCTGCCGTGTGCCCATTTGGATGTGGTTACATTGCTGTGCCTTGCCACAGAGTTCAGGAGCAACCAGCACATACATATCCCTTTTGAGGTCTTTGTGATGACTTTTATAAAGGATTCTGCTGCTGTGCCAGCTGGTGTCCTGCTCGTGGGAGTCTCCAGCTTTCAAATGGCAGACATCTGATGGCTTTCTAAAAATACATTCTACTCAGTCTTGGAGCCCCGGGGATGGTTCTTGTCTCTAATTCATCTCTTCTCAGGGAATAAGAGGCCATTTGCTGGAGGCCAACTGCAGGCTGGTCTTTTAGACCTCTGCATACCACATAGGTCCCTCAGGCCATGCCTTCTGCAGCAACTCCATGCAGCTCTCACTGGGATTTTAAAGACAAGAAATAACATGGGTATTTTTGGAACTGCCTGTACATTACCACTGCTTCATACAGGGTTATGTGCAAATCACACTTCCACACTGAAATAATTTACTTAGTAGAAATAAGGACATGTTAGTAATGATACAGATTTTTTTTCATCACACAAATTGGTAATGAGCACAGAAATGGGACTCAGAAAATACTGATTCTGTGATAAATTTTATCACCATTCTCTTCTGTGGACCTGGAGTGAGTATTTTTGTCTTTCTCTCTGCTATAATAATCACCTGTCCCAAATGTTGTGAGAATCGGGTAAGGAACTGAAGCTGCAGACAGCCTGGGCAGGTAAGCAGGAGCCCTCAGAACAAAACAATCAGTTTGAGGAACCCAGAGGGATCCATTTTCTGAAGTCCTTGATTTCTGAACACATTTCACATTTCAAGGTAGTACTTGAAACCATTTTTCCGGGAAGAAGATCTCATCACTTCTGTCCAATAAAGTGATAAGTAAAGAAATTGTTTGATAATATGTCACAACATTAAGGAAACAAATACTATTAACCTTTCACTCAGGCCATTCCTCAAAAAAAATCTGTGATTGTATAGGAAGTTTCATAGGAAACTGATAATATTAGCACTGGTAATGAAGGGTCAAAGTGTCCTGTAGCCCAAGCCTGGTATTCCTGGACATCCCACATGTCTGCACTGCAGTTAATCTCTAGTTTTAGTGAAAAGGTCTTTGGACTTGAAAAAGAACATGACCAGAAGCAGAAGCTCACTTTTAGACTTTTAGACTCAGGTTAAGAAAACGGCAAACCAAGAATTTTATGCATAGCGGAACAAAACCCATCACTTGAGGACAGTATGAAATTCTTTATGCATATGAAGAATAAAATATATTTCTCTGAGCTGGATGCAGCTGTCTTATGATGCAAACAGCAGCCGTAGCACCGTGTGATGTGAGTGGGAGCACATACATCGCTCCATGATATAAACAGCCTAAAAGCCACAAAGTTGAGAGCAGATCTTAATTCTCACATAATAAAAGTAAGAGATGCTGCAGAAAGGATTGAGCTTTCCTAACACTGAACTGGGAACTTCATCAGGAGATGATAAATAATAGTATCCTACGCTTATTCATCTTCTTTTTCTTTTTTACTTTCTACAGCATTCCTTCTGCAATCTTCCTGGATTTTAAGCAATGGCAACAAGCATCAGTCCTTTAGCTGCAGAGAGTGCAGCTCCTGCAGCTTTTGCCATAATTTGTAGTTTAGCACCACCTTCCTAGACACCAAAGAATGGCAGCTTTGCACTGCCAGAACGTTTGGCTTGAAAGCCTTAGAACAAAAAGGAAAGTGTGAAAAAAGGCAGTTATTTCCCTATCTGTTTTAATTACTAGACCTTTTTAACAACAAAATAGCATTCTCTCTCCTTAGCAATTTTTGCAGCTCAGTAGTTTTCAGAAACCATCCCACAGACTAGTGCTCCCTGTAGCACTTCAGTTATGGCTCTATAGCTGTGGCTCTGTGCTGTCACAATTTCAGGGCCCATCGCTTTTGTTTTCAAGTCATGAAAACTGAAGTTTCTAACGTAAACTGTATTTTATGCTGAATATAGTGTATTTTAATGTTTAAAAATTAGCTTGTAAATGCTTGATATGAACATGGTACTTTCACTCAACATTCATAGGCAACCAATTTCAACTTCTTTTCTGCACTTCATGATAAATAGCCATTAAGGAGAGAGTTTCGATGTCTCATTGAAAAACAAACAGAATTGACAATGGTAGTCTATAGCCTCATAGCCCAAATTATAAATGTTTTCTTCCATAATCCAATGAGTTGGTAAGAAAAATGGTAAAGGTGACAGACGCATGGGTAACTGACCTGCACTGGTGCGGAAGACAAACCCATACCTCAAAGAAAATTCATCCAACGCACGTAGATTTTTTTTTAAAATTCATTCTTCAATTTTCCCTTTCCGTGTGTTCCCCAGCATGCCCTCACTTGCATGGGGTATGTCCAGGATCAGCAACCCAAGAATAAGCTTAATCACAAAATTACCTTAGAATCACCCCCTGCAAAACCTCCTTCTAGGCTGAGCTCCTTATCTTGTGACCCAGAAGCTGCAAATACCCACCATGACATGACCTGTTTTGAAAAATTCTCACATATTGATCCCTGAAAACAATCTGCAGGTATGTGTGCTTGGTGCTTGGCTTGGTGCTTCCCATCAGCACTATATGAGGGAGTCCCAGGAGGTGCTCCCTAAGACATGGTCACAAAATTCTGGGTGACACATCACCATCCTCCCTAAGTTTCTTGGGACCATCCGGTGGCTAAGCCGCTCACTGCCACGTGGGATACTGAAGCTGCATTCCCTCTTAAACCGTTGCTTCCCTCTCTGCTTTATTCACCAACTAGAAAACATTTTTAATGGGGGGGAGACCTCTTTGGCATTTTGTTCCTTCATTTCTTTGCCTATGCAATCACTCAAGTGTAATTTGGCTGTGGATATAAAGAAACCCTCATTTTTGTGTCTTTGAGGGAAGAAAAAAAGCCATGGTATTGCATATTAAGCAACATTTTCCCTGCTAGGTATCCACCCTTCTGTCACACACTTACTTTCTGAAGATCAGTATCTCAGTGGCAAATGATGGCAGTTTTAATTAAGGCAGAGAGTTGAGGAACAGACACTCATTTAATATCTGTTGACTGTGGGCAACAACACAGATAGAAAAGAAGATGATAAGAAAGGAGCTGTAGGTGTCAGCCTTTAAAATCTTCCCTGAACTCCACATTTGAATCAGGTAAGGTTTCTGGAGGCAACCTCAAGAAAATGCATGTGAATGAGTCTTTTAAGGTGTATTAGTTTAATTTCTTTACACTTTTATCTGGACATTCTCATTCAGAATTAAAAAAAAAAAAAAAATCCTAAAGGGGCCTTAATTTAATTTATTTAATTTTCAAGGAGAACTAAAGCAGATTGAGTTAAGGAAACTGAAATTCTGGCTTAGAGTGTCCATGTAATACTATTTAATGCAGTTTAATTCTTGACTTTTCAATTCACATCTTTAGTTTGTTGGGGCTGCATTTCCAGTGTGGCCCTGAGAAGCCAAACACCAAATGCATTACTGAGAAGAATGTCATGATAGTGCACAACGCTAAACAAATATATATTAGTTTTTGTCCCGGTTAATGGATCATACAAATATTTCCGCAGACATTGCTACTCAATAGAGGCAACTGCATGAACACATGCAACTGTGTGGTCATATGGCAAATATGTTTGATACTTCTGTTAAAATTTGAATTTTATTATAATTGCACCTGGATTTTGCATAGACAATGTGTTATGTAAGAATATTCTTTCAACTGTATATGATATTTACCTTTGCAGGAACTACTCATTTTCATGCAAACTCGCCCAGTGTAAGCAGATTAGCTCCTTTTCAGCAGGGAAACTGTTTTTAGTTGTCTGTAATTACCTGGCTGTCCAGGCCTTCTCAGACACCAACCATTATCTTTAAAACTCCTCTGAGATTCTCCAGTATGAGGTAGTCTGGGATACCAGCCATAGTCTAGGACAGGTAGCTTAGTCAGAAAAGCTGTGGGGAGGACTCAAGCATCATGGCATTTTCCAGTCATAATATTTATATCCCCAGTTCATGAAGTTGATTTTGGTAGGCTCTGACTTCTCTTTGTGAAACATTAGCTCTGTACGTGAGCCAGCAGGTATCTCAGAGGTGTTAGCACTGAATAAAAAGCCCTTTACAGCTGTGGTCCATCAAAAGTCACAAAAGTCACAAAAGTCACGAAAGTCCTGGCAAGCACAGCCAGCCAAGTAGGCAGCTGCCCTGGCCTGGTAGTATTTCTCTTTCTTCCTCCCCATCTTCCTTCAGACATAGCATTGCTGGCAGTGCCAGAGGCCACACAACAGCAGCACCTGGGGACTCTGGGCTATTGTGAAAGAGGAGCCTGGAGAAGGATCTCTGGGCTGCCCATGAGCAGGAGTTATGGACTTCAGTCACTTTGATTTAATGCTTTTCTTCAGTGTAGTCCATCTCTTCTCATGAATGACAGATGAGAAAGTCAAACTATTATGAGCACTGAGATATTTCTGCCTCAAATGTACTGGCCTGGTGAAGGCATTTGTTTGCCAAGCAGTTTTCCATTTTTCAGGTAAGTGAACTTTGCAATTAGCTCCTGAGCATGGTATTTGCATGAAAGTCATTCCATTAATGACGGTCTCTTTGTCTCCAGCTGCTGCACTCCAAATTTGATGGCATTGTGTGTTGTTAGAAATTTGAACAGAATGAAAAGCATACAGAGAGAACAGAAGGCACACAGAATTAGCAATTATTGTTTGATGAATACAAAGTGATAGCGCCAGCTATAAAAGCTGAAAAAGTTGTGCTTACAGTTCTTTAACAACTTGGAATTAAATTTTACACAATGAGCATCTGTTATCAGTTGATTTTCCCCCACACTCCAAAAGCTTCAGTCAAGATAGTTTGCCCATTTCTGGGGCCAAGGCTGAGGAAAAAATGTGCCACTGCTTTTCCTCCACCTGATGTAAAATACCAAGACCTTCTGTCAGCTCCAGCAACCTCAGATTTGAATTAGGGATTTTGGATTTGCCTGCAGGCAGTTTGTGCAGCAGAAATCTGCACTTTTATTCCCATGAAAATCCGAGCAAACTTTTCCAATAAATAAAAAAAGTGATGATTGCACTTGTCTGCTTTGCACAGCCTGTGGTTATTCCCCAGCAACTGGGACAGGGCAGCCATCAAATGCCTTGGGGCGCTCAAGCCCAGGCACCTCAGGGGGACCATGCCCCATGCTGCTGGGTCGTATCCGTGTGGATGTCCTGCTGGGGCAGCAGGAGATCCCCTGGAGCTTTGTAAATAGCCGTTCTCCAGCATCTCACCCTTTCCTACAGCATTTATAGCAAGCAACAGGGAATAGCTTTTCTGTGAATTGTAGGGCAATAAAAGTGCTGAACAGCTATAAAACAAGTGTCAGAAAATGACATCAGAGAAGAGCCAGTTGTGGTAAGATGCTGCAGACATGCTCCTTGTCTCTCCTGGTCTGTCACAACAAAATCTAAATGTGGCTTTGGTCATTCCTTCAAGCTGTAAAAAGCATTATAGTCAACTTCTGACTTATGGTGAGTGGCGGCAGAAAGAGGGGTTATACTGTGACTGCTTTGGACTACACATTCATTTCAGAGTGATTGTACAGATAGAATTAAAATGCCCTAATATTTCTAGGATATCAGACTTAACCTGATTCTTGTCTTAGTGTCAGTTTTAGCTCCATGGCATTCTGTGTCCACAGCAATTAGAGACAACATAAAAATATTACAAGATACAACAAAATAGTCCATTCTCTGAAGTGGAGCTAAGCAAAGAAGTGAAGAACCCAATGGAATGCTATATCTTTTTGGATGTTGAGGGCCCCAGAGCACCCACAGTTATGGGAATGACACCTTTAAGGAATTCAAGGAGCCAGATAAGTTCAGTCAGAACTACGCACTGTGGTCTCCCCCAGTATGTTTCTACTGGTGGCGGGCAGAGCAACCTCCCTGCAGAGCAACCTCCCTGCTCCTAGTGGTTGTTCTCTATTTGCAAAATACACAGCCTGGGGCAGCTCGCTGCCACACAGTGTTGGAAAGCATTGCCTAGAGTGGGTGAGTCTCTGGTGTTGAAAATAAAAAAAAAAAAACCAACAAAAAAAACCCCAAACAAACAAACAAAAAAACCTCCTGGAAAGCATCTAAATGTTTGTTGAGGGCAAGAGCCAGCAAAACACCGAGCTGGCCGCAGCACTCTGCCGATGTGCTCTGCCAGCGCAGCTTCACAGCCAGCTGGGCATGAGGCCTCCCCTCTGGGCCTGGTGCTGTGGCAGTGGTCCTATGAGGGGACCGTGGACTCTTTGTGGTGGCCGTCTGCTGGCACCGAGCACAGGAGCAGCGGAACGGCTGCCTGCAGAGTGGGCACATCGCGCTCTGCCTGGCTCGGCGCCGGATGCAGGCAGAGCAGCACCCGTGGAGGCAGAAGGGCCCACAGGCTGGGTCCCGACATCTTCCAGAGAGAGGGGGCATTGATGGGTTCCTCCAGGCCTGCCTGTGGCAGCTGGCTCATGCTGCTGTCCCTCGCTCCTGCAGGTCTGGCTCGATGGTGCCCAGTGCCATGTCCTGCCAAGAGAGACATGCAAAGTGCTGGAGCTTTTCTGGTGCTGAGCAAAAAAGGGCAGAGAAAAGCCCAGAGAGCTGTGGGGGAAGCCCACACAGATCTCCTCAGCACCTCCCCAGCTTTCAAGCTGCTGGGGCGTGACACCTGGGGCAAACTGTGGTGAGCTGTCGGGGAGACCTGAGAGGAGAGCTGGAGGCTCCAAGCCTCCAAAGCACCGTGCTCTTCACCAGACGTCAGCTGGATTAGCACAGGGCATGTGCCTTCAGGAGGTGGTCAGACAATCTGGGCAATGTTCGGTGCTGCTGAAATCCCTGGCTCTCTGGGGATATGCCCGGTCCCAGGGCAGGCACCAAGGATTCTACACAGTCCTGCACAGCCAGGTAGAGGAGCAAGAAGTGCTGGAAGTGGGTTTGAACCTCAGGGTCAATGTGTAATGAGAGGCCAGCGTGCTAAAGACGGAGCCCTGGAAGCCAGGCAGCCCCACAGTACAGTGTGGGAGCCCTGGTGAGCTCCTGAGAGCCAATGGAGGGAGCACCCCAACTCAGCTCTTCCAAGGGCTTCGCTGGGGGTAGAAGTTCCTGACCCTCGTCACTGAAGGGAAAGGCTCTGAGATGACAGTTGTGGTTGGAAGGGACCTCTGGAGGTCACCATGTCCAAGGTCCCCACTCAAGCTGGGTCAAGATGTACAAATACAGGTATTCAAGAGAATTTGCTTGAGAGTAAAGAATTAGAGTTTTTATCCCATAAACTTTTTTATCATATTCTGCCAGGCTCTGTCTTTTTGGGCCTCCTGGTGCCAGTCTGCAATTGAGTGATCAACCAAAAATACATTTCATTGCTTTAGTGGAAACTTGTCCTGCCGTATTCAGCATTTATCCTTCATGAGCAGCAGCAGTTGTATGCTGTCTGTTTTAATGAATTCTTCATCCACCAATGCGGAAGGCAGTAAACATTCTCAGTGTAAATTTGAAATAGACTAACACACGCCAAGAAACTGGTTTTCCCACTTCTGCTCTGACTTGCCCTGTTACTACTTCCATGCAGAACTGGCAGGAGCCAGCTTTCCCTGCTTGGGTAGCCAATGGCAATATTCAGCACCTGATGTACTCACATATATGTTTATTAATTATTTCAGTGGTACAGCTATTTGTCTTTCTGCTACTACCTGAAGCTCCGTGGCCTGTGACAACTTATTTCCAAGCTTCTGTAAATAATATTCTTAGTAGCTATTAAAATTAATAATATTTGCATTATTATTTTTAAAGTTATTACCTCTAGCACTTCAGAACTTAGTGAAGAACTGTGAAATATAAAACTTCTAAACTTTTCTATTTTCTATCTACTTTGGAAGACCAGTAATTCAGTAACCTTTTCAATAAATGTAAATGGATCTCTCATTATCTGCTCTCCTGAGACTTTGAAAGTGTGAGTAGAATTCTTAGGTCCAACCTTAGCTATTCCAAAAATCCCTGTGTCCCTATGTGTCTTTCTGTCTTCCTTGGGTCCTTGATGTCTCTTTGAGACATGATGTATATAAGAACTCTTCTTGTCTTCAGTTGTTTCTATGAAAAATCCGAAAAGGAAGTTTCCCCATAAGGAATAAATGTTACATTTCAAAGGACGTTTCTAGATTTTACAACCCCAGAACTTCAGACTTTTTAAAAACATTACACTTTTAGGAAAATGGAGCTTTATCAATCACAGCTTTTATGAAGTGGTTGTTTTGTTGTACCACAACCAAACACTGCCTATTCACTAATCATGGATTAAGTCTCTTGAAAAATATTTCTTATCCTTTTATTTTCCTTATTTATCTCTTTAGGCTTTGAATTACATGTCAATATGCTCTAATTTTCATCACAGTCACAAAGCCTACAAACACATAAACTGAGAATCTTGGATAAATCACTTGATGATTCTTCCAGAAATGGAAGATTTATGCATATCTGTTTAAAAAAAGTAGCACTGCAAGTAAAAACCTATAAACCAAAGGGAAAGAAAACTTTATTACCTATTTCTAGTCAAATTCAAGGAGCAGACAAGAAAATAAAGTAAGAAAACTAGATTAGATACTTTCTTTCTTTTTTTCTGTAAGAACTCTTGGTAGACAAGATGAGGATTATTTATAACTGAAAGTATAATATAATTATTTAATCTTCACTGCTGTGGTTCCACCGAGAGTTCCTAGTCACATGTGTTGGCCATGGAACGTGGGAGGATGCATAGGACAATGGAAGTTGTATGGCAGTTCCTAAAGAAGTAAAGCAAGGCTTCTTACTTCATATAGAAGTATGGAAAGCCTAAGTTCACTTCTTCTCTGGAAATGGAAAAAGCTCTTCCCTCTGGTTGTTTCTTCAGAATTTATGACATTCAGAGGAAGGCTTGAGTTTAATGACAGCAGAAGGGATCACATCAACCCTACACAGTGATGTCAGCTGCCTCAGATCTGCTGATGCTCCATTTTGAGGGGGATTGATCACCACATAAAAATCAGTCCTGTGAATTATGTCTTTGCTTCAAAACTGTTTTGTGGTTATCTAATGCTTCCCACTACATTGCAGTGTTGCAATGACAGGCGTTTTATCCTGAATGAAAAATAGATGAAAGGTAGCTGGAAATGCAGTTTCTTTGGGGTTTTTTCCCTGAACAATATCATTTTTTTTTTTCTCTAGTCATAGCCTCACTTGTTCAGGTGATCTTTACAAAGAGCAGGTATAAGATTTCATAGTGCTGTTGTGTACATCATGCATCACTTTTTACATAGCTACAGTTACATACTATAAAATGGGAAGACAACTTATAAACAATGCTCACAAGTTTACAAACTTTTTCTGATAACCAGCAAATTTGGCTAGACACTTAGTGATTTTCTTTCCAATGCCGTATGTCAACAACTGTGACTCATACCAAATTCACATAGCCCCCAAGAGGATAATATTAACTCTGGCTGAAGCCAAATGACTCAAAGGCTTTGTGTGTGAGCAGGAAACAGATTCAACACAAATTTTTGTTAGATTAACATAGCAATGAAGGGGTTACAGCAGGCAGAGGAATGAGCTGTTGGGTAGGATATGCCTCATGGTTTCTGAGAACTGATGAAATGTCTTTCAGAGCCTATGGGTATTAGCACAGAATCAGTAGGTCATGGCAAAAGTCCTACTGACTTAACTGAACTAGTGCTGACTGGATGGATGTTCCCAGATATTTAACTGCTGACTTGCCTGGAATTTATCCTGACAGGTCAGCCTGCAGGCACTGATCCTGAATAACACAGAAGAATTTGCAATAGCTACACTGGCTATGCAGTACGTGTTGTGTACTGCAAGCATAATAATAAGAATGTGTTACATTGCACAATAGCCATAAAGAACATACATATGAAACCATAGTAACTACTGAGAGTTAACAACTTTTAATCTTTCTCCATTGTGCCAGTAAAGCAGAAGTAGCCTATTAGTTCAAAACACACACCTTTTTTTTAGTGTAGCTGCAAAATATTTTAGTGTATCATCACAAAATTAAAGAGAAAGTGTATACTAGTTTAAATGACCATATACCAAATATACAAGTTATGCAATAGTTCTTAATGCAATTCTTAGCCAGTAAGGAGAAAATGTTAAGACTATTAAAGGAAATCACAGTACCTTTGAGCTCTTGTACAGTGCCCTGCAAATTTCCTGAAATGCACTCATCCATTTTTTCAATTAGTAAATACCTAACTAAAGCTGGAGTATTTTCACTAACACAGTTGTTTTTTTCACCCACAACTTTTACTGCTATTGGTTTCCACAACGAAGCCACACAGCCAGCAGTCGCTTGCTCTTATCTGTGGTGCTGTGTACCTCTGTGAGGCAGAGGGAGTTTGCAGGAAGGTGAAGTGTTTGGTTTCCTGCTGCTGTTCGTACTGCCCCTGGCTCCAGGATCCTTGGAGGCCACCAGTCTGGGTGTACAGCTCCATGCTCTTGCTTCTTTCGCAAAGAAGAGCAAAGGAAAAGGATTAAATTCAAACTCCTCTCACCCTCTGAGTCTCTAGATAGGCATTGTATAAATACACAGAGATGGAAGATTATTAGGTGACAGCATTATAAAAAAGAATATTGTAATGGGGTTCATTACTAAGGGGCTCACTCACATGAACTTTTTCACCTCAACTTCTGCCTGGCAGTTATAATAAATGAAAACTCTACGCTACTAATTACTGAACAGGCATCTGATTAGTTTTACGCCACATATTTCAATATTTTACTTCCAATTGTGGCTGATGTGTTATGTCTATTTTCCAAAGTAGCACCCGGGAATACCCTACTCCTTTATGACTAAATGCCTGTAAGAATTGCTCAGCTTTGCTACTAGAGCACAGGAGCAGAGTGTTTGGCAAATGGAAATTGGTGTCTCACTGAAACATATTCATGCAGAAAGTTGCAGCAAACAGGTACTGAAACTAGTCAGCCCCACTTCTGTACACTCAAATGGGGGTTAGAAAAAACACAAGACACATGTGTGCTGAAAGCATATACCTCCAGGATTATTGTGTCAGCATGAAAACTAAGGATATATCTTCAATGTATAGCATGGTACTGAGGCGGTATCTGCAATAGCTGAGACATTTGAAGCAGCATGTTAGGATCATGTTGATCCATACTGTGGCTCAGGCCAGCTATCATGCTCCCTCAGCCCACAAATGCTTTGTACTTTATAGACAAAAGTTCTGATTAAAAAAAAAAAATACCTAATTTTAAGAAGCCATCAGCCCCCACAGAAACTGTGCTCAACAGCTTTGCTCCAGCTTTGCCCAAAAGCCCATGCTGACCCTATGTGGGACCTGTCACTTTTGCACAATGCAGGGAGGACACCCGGCAATGTTTTCTGAATCCACAGGCCAGACAACCTGAATGTCTGTCATTCAAATCCCCACTGCCACAACCTGTCTTAGTTTCATTGATGACTTTTACTCTCTTGTTCATACTGCCTTTGACCTCACTGCCTAAACCTCCATTTGCTAAACTCATATTTATTGGTAAAGCACCCAGAGGACAGCACAAGGTCAGTGCAACAGAACTGTCAGAGAAACACATACAAAAATACCCAACACATCTTTGCACTCATTCGGATACATAGTCCCACAACAAAGCCTGGAAATGAGTGGGACTTACCCACGCATATATCAGGTTATCATACTCATCTCCATATCCCACTTCTCCTCTGCTTTGCAGGCACCAGCCACAGCAATTACTCAGTCTCTCCTGAGCAGCTGTTCTCAGTGTGTATTTAGCTGCACAGGTTGCCAAGAATTTTAAACCCAGAGACCTTTTGCTATACTTGCACAACAGAATGTTTGTTATGGAAAGCCAGTGCATGCACACCCACCCTTTCAGCTTCCACTGTATCCTGAAATTGCAAACGGCTTTTGGACCTGAGAAGTCATGGAAGAGACAGACTACTCTTATGAAAGTAATCCGAAGCTAACACATCCCACACCCACAGCCAGCATTGCCAATACCAAGCAAATGGTAAATGGCAATAAATGAAAGGGAAGTGTGTTGTAAGTGAAATATTTGCAGACTGTTTATAAACAACAGTCAGGGACTTTCCAGAGATGTAAAACAGGATCATCTTTTTCCTGAAGAAACTAATAAACAAAGGCAGAGAAATGCTGGGGGATTCTTATGCACAAGATGCAGTAGAAAATCACTGGAAATTATTTAATTAGAATTTAAAGAAAAATTATTTTTATAATCAGAGGGAAGTTGTTAAACAACCTCTGAATGTAGGTGAATTATCTTTCATCCAAAATTACCCTTACAAAATTTGTCATCATATACCATATTATTAACTGCCATGTCTAACAGGGAAGGAACTTGTTTAAAAATTCTACTAATTTAAAATTAATCAGTAGATCATCAGCTGCAATAGCAAAGGCCGCAGCAATGTTGTAAAATAAGTACTTTCCAAGGCTGCAAGAGAAATTTCCTGCAGAAACCTGAAGGGAACTGCACAACAATAGTGCTGTTCTGTACCTTCTCTAGGACATACACAATGTGAAAGAGACATCAGAATCTGTCTTGTGCAAATGTCAGCAACCCCACTGCTTGCCTGGGTTTTAACTTCTGATATGATAAAAAATATTTATAAAAATACTTTTTGTGTGTGAAATTTAGGTACCAGTATTAAGGGCAACTCATTCTGGCTACAAAATCCACGTATTTTTATTGCTGTTACTTCGAATATTTTTCATCTGCAGGTACAGATTGTTCCCCCCCTGGGTTTGAGAGAATACACTCTCCCAAAATCGCCATTAACTCATATTGATCAGCAGCTTTTATCACAGGCCTCTTGTGACTGAACTGCTGCAGTATCTGCTGCCATACTGAAAAGAAAGTTTGATGGCATTTTTCTCATCCGTGTCCCTCGGAGGGGATGGGTTGTCCTAGTTCACTCTGAGCTCCTGCCAAGGCCTGGGATGACAGTCTCAGAAGAGAATAAATCCCAAAGAAAAAGAATTGCTGGTCTCTTTTTGTACATGATTGATTTGATGGTTTGGAGCATAGAAACATATTCCTTTGTGTATTACTAGCAGAAAATTAATAGCTCCTTTCTTTTGCCACAGGAGTGGTAGCTGCTTGCCTCATGGATTCTGCCCCCTTTCTCAGCTTAATTAGCAGGAATGAGTTTAGGTGAGAAGCACTTTGAATCCTAAACCTTAGCTGATGATTAATACTTTTGGGACATTTCAGCACGGCAGTGTTTTATACCCTCCTCCAAAACATACGTGATGTGTTCACCCTTCTCCAAAACATCTCTGATTCCCTGATACGCAGTGACATGCTACTCATCTATTGGAGCTGCTGATTTTTACAGTTCTGTACGCCTTGCCTTATAGTACTCTGACACAGGTAAATAAATATCCACCGAAACACATTTAACAGCTTTCTTCTTACATTTATCTAAAGCTTTTGTGGTCTGTTCTTGTTGTTCCCTGACACAGGAGTTAATCGATGTGCCAAGCAAAGCCGCTTTGACATTTGGCTGCTGAAATGTAAAGCTGTAAAGTACTTAGGAGTTGATCCGACTTTCCTGGTTTAAGGAAGGCTATGCCTTAAAGCATGCCTTAAGTCAAAATGTCTATAGGAGAACAATTCTTGACTTAAAGGGACTGAAATCATAGAGCATTGCAGATACGCAGTTAAAGAAAGGGACTGACACAAAATAGGTATTTTGGTTACCATTCAGTAAAAAAATTAATTTGGCCAAAATCTACTTCAATTTTTTTTTTTGTTTTACATGAAGGTTTATATGTACTTGAAGATGTAAATTTGAACAGATAAATTTTAAGCAAGTGTGAGAATGAGACTTGGTGCCGTCCCTGTCTCTCAGATGCATTTTGAATCTGCTGAGTTTACAAGGTCAAACAGTTCTTACATAGTCAGCCCTGCAAGGCCTGCCAGAGAGCTGTCAAATTAGGGGAGAGGTCGTTGGTTTGTTTATTTTTTTTAATCTTCATTAATTAAGTTCCCACAGGAGAAAAGGTTTCCATTTTTCAGCACCAGCAATTGTATCCTATTCTTTATTAAGCCATTTAAACTACGCTGAAAACTCTGAAGCGGCTTGAGAGTTTTTGACTGGCTTCCTGATTACAAATAACATCGATTCTCATCCCAAGTGCACAGGCAGGAGAAAAATAATTTGTTGTGAGCACCTTAGTTTATGGGTCTTGCCTACAGTAGGGATTTTTTTAGACAAAAATCCCCAGCTGCCGCAAGTAAAACTGAGAAGATACATAGTTAATGTGCTGTTGAAAAAAAAGTGAGGTGCCCTTAGGTTTTGTATTGGCAATATATCCCAAAATTAACATTTGGAGACATGATCTCATTAGAGGGAAGGTAAAAGATCTAATTACAGGGGTTATTTTTAACATCAGTGTTGTGATGCTAACAACTCTAAAATACAGAAATAATTTATTTTAATTTCTAAAATATGCATAATTGACTTCAAATATAGCTTAGATGCAAATTTACTGACACAGAAGACACCATTCTTGTTGTCATGTGCAAAAGAAGAATTGCTCTTTAAATATAATTAAAATCCTCAGAGAACCTTGTTCAAACATTTAGTGATTTTCAGGTCTTGCTAAAGTGATGCTGATTGTTTTTCAGATTCTGCAGCCTTCCAGCTTTGGGAGACATTTTTGCTGTATGTTCACATAGATATCTCATGGCCACTGAGACTGAAATTTAAAATTAACAGGATGGTGGGTTTTTTTTTCCCAATTGTAATGACCACAGTACACAGGATATGCAGAGTATCTGACAACTATAATGTCCTTCCTCTTTCCACCTCTTTAAATATTTGTTAACACTGTCTTTCTGCACATGCTGAATATTTGGTGAATAAAACCACATTAAATAATAAGAGTATAATGTGTGGGGAGGAAGATGGGGGCAGAGAGAGAGGCAGATGACTTAAGGAGCAAGCTGGAGGGAAGAAATGAGATGACGTCCAATGACTGCACGTAGACAGCTGGTCCCTGGTCTGAGCTGATGCCATCTCTCTCAGCAGGACATGGAGAAATTGCTGGTGGTGACAGACGACAGTGGGAGAAACTGGGTTTCACGGGAGACTAAGGGAAAGGTGCATGAGCAAGGAACAGATATGACAGCTGAAGGTTGTGCTGGGGACTTTTGGGCACATTGTACCTCCCAAAACCTGGGGATCCACTTTGGCAATGCCCTCCAAGGCTGAGTACGTCACCAATAGCAAAGTTGAGGTGGGATGTAGCAAAACTGCGAGCAGTGAGGAAAAAGTGATTTGGGACAGGCTGTTTATCTGAGTAGAGATAGGGGGAGGTGGGGAAAGGGATGTAAGAGGGAAGTTAAAAAGGTGATCAAGAAAGTGAAAAGGAAAGGATAAGAGAGAGGAAGATAAGGTATAGAAACAATGCTATCTGGAGGTAGTTGCAGAGCAGCCCAGCTTGGCCACAGGCTCACAGCACCGTTCAGGAGGTCTCAGCCCAACCTCCTCCTCACAGCCTTGAGGTCAGACTAAGTTGCTGATGGCTTTGACCAGTTGAATCTTGAAAAACTGGGGATCATCAACACCAGGATGCCTAAACTACATCGATTGTCTCACACACACCACATTTCTTCCATGCATCCACAGCCCAGGTGGCTGGAGGCAGTAGGGTGCTTGTCCCCCCATGAAGCTGGGCTCATTGGGCATGGACCTCTCTTAACAAAGCTACACATTATGGCAATGTAATATTCCAAAACTTTGTCCGGCATATCCCCAGTGACTATTTGAAAGCATCTTATCCCTTCTGCCCCACCTCGTCCCCCTCTCTTATGTCACCTGATGGCCACAGACATGGGACAGGGCTTGTCAGAGGTCAGTGACTGTACAAGTCAGGATCAACCAAAAATTTGCCACAGTTCACCTCACTTTAGCACTTTGCATCAAGCCTTTCCTGCAAAACTAAGGATAACATATAAGAAGGGGGTTTTAACCAGGATACAAGCCATTTATGCAAATCAGGCTGCCTATCCAGTGTTTCAACTTTAATAAATCATGACCAATTCGTGACTTAACTCATTAAAAATTTTGGTACCTAATCATGTAATCACTTAGTTCTCTGCATTTGTCAAATTAACCAGGACTAGAGAGGCCCCATTTCCTTGCATTTTATTTTTCATTGACTCTTTACATGAAAAACTTTGTGATGGCAATGCCACCACCTTATCCTCAGGCAGCAAACTTTTGATTTAACCACAGGAAATATCATTCGTGCAGCCATAAAGCAGTAAAAAACCTAAGGAGGTCAGCAAGTCTAGGTCCTGCATCAAGGCCAGGGACAATTACACGTGAAAATAAAACTGCCTAACCTGAAGACCTTTGGCCATTTTAGCTCCACAACCACCCATGCAGGCTCTTCCACTGCTTTGTATCCTTGGGATGTAACTGCAGCACTGTTGGACCTGCAGTCCCCAAATGTCCTCTGATCCTTCCCTGTGCAGTGACAGAACTCAGTGACTCCTGCCCAGCTGCACCACCTTTCTTTTATCACTGTGATAAAAGTCATCCCTATCTCAAATTTCCTAACACTTTATAATTCTAACCTTTTTCCCTTCTGTGTACAGCTTGCAGCCAAGAAAATCTGTGTAAGAGACACTTTGAGCTAGGTGTAAATTGCCTGCTCTCTAATCTGGCATGAGACACCAGTGAAGGTGTGGCTGGGTTTTCTCCATGTCAGCCTCCCACAGGCATTCTGTGTCCACACAGACTCTGTCCTTCACTGATGCCCTTCAGGGCATTCATTAGCAACTTTTCCTTTGTAGCTATCTAGTTATTTTTACAAGTAGTGTCAAACTTAGTATCTCCAAAACCTTTTTCCCACTGCCAAATTCATTTGACAATAGCCAATAATTTAATGATTATTCAGGGGGGATAATACACACTTCTGATGCCAAAAGTGACAGTTCTTTAGAAAATAATAAAAGGTTGGTTGAGGCATTTTGTGTCCACGTTAAATAATTTCTTCATTGGCTTAGCAAAATTAGATGAATCCACTCCTACTTCTGCTATAATTTTCAAGCCCTGTCATAGACTAACTCTTAAAGTAGTAGGCTTGGAGAAGATGAGATATTTTCTAAGCACTAAGAAAACAACTGATGAAAGAGTTACTTGTTCCATCCGAAAATACGCTATGATACTCAATTTAAGAGGTAGCCATTTTCTATCCAGAATACCAAACTAAATGTGGAGGTGTATTTAGTGCAAAACTTTGTTTCTAACTTTAAAAAGTTGCTTTGAGGGTAGTTTTTTTTTGATGGTGGTTGTGCAGGGTTTTTTTAGGGTTTTTTTGTTTGAGTGGTTTTGGGGGTTTTTTGCTTGATTGGTTAGTTTGGTTGATCTCTGTGATCTTTTTTTCATGGTAGAGAGTGCTGTTATTTGCACTTTGATTTCATAGTGTTCCACACAACAATAAACTTCTGATTCTCTTTTCTTCCCCTCCCGAAGTGCCTGTTCAAAAGAAGGAAGAAACAACTACTTGTACTGTGCCAGTACTTTGGATATGTCGAATAATCTGTAGTTGACATATTTCATCACTAGAGGGAAATCATTACAGTGCTCTTCTCAGTAATGCTGGTAGGCACACTGTTCTCCAGAGCTGCAAAATGTGCAACAGGTTTCAGTTGGGATGCAAAAGTCAGCACCTGCCCCAGGCCCTGCTCCAGCCCTCACGTCCCTGAGGGTGATCTACATCCTTAAGAGAAAGAAAGGAATTAAAGAGAAATGCTAACAAGGGAGCAAAGCTGATTTTTCAGTGCTGTCTCTTAGGGGCTTTATAGTATATTTTACCTTTGACTTCATTTGGTAGAAGTCAAAGTGAGTCAATGAGAGAATTTCTAGTTTAAATATTTAATTTCAAGATAATTTTGGTTTCTGTCTCCAGAAACACCATTTACATTGTTTTTACAGTGACCTTCTGAGGTGAAGCACTACAGAAATAGGTAATGCATGTGTATCTGGCATTAATTAGGTATTTAGTCAAATATTCATTTTTAATAGAAGTATTGCCACAATTCAATTCTTACTTTTTCTTTTCCTTTTTAAATAGTTCTGTGCTCCTTGCCCTTCAAATATTTAACCTAAATATCAAGACATTTTAAAACCTGAACTTGATGCTATGAATGAAAGAAATAATAAAGAGATTTCTGAGTGACTTCTTGATAGACAAATCCTCACTTTTCCATCCATGCTTTCAGGGTTTTTGTTTTGTTTTGCTTTCCTCTCCCTTGCAGTACTACACACTAGTAACTACTTTGCTGCCCTGGCATCCTACTCACAGATGTTGAAAGATGGAATAAATCTTTGGATTGACACAGGGTTACATTGACTTATACTGGGATCACCCTAAGCTCTGATCAGGCTTCTATATAATTTCCCAATTATATAGTTCCTTTAACCCACTGCAAAGTGATTTTCATCTTCTTACACAACTTTCTTTGAATGCAGTTGAGCATTAGATTACAAAATTTTCAGGCTTCACAGATGACTGCCTGAACCTCAGCCTCATTAAACCTTCAGAGATCAGACTGAAGAAACGCTGTAATTCTAGTTTCGAACAGCTGTCAAAATCCATCCAACTTTCAAAGTTTCTTATTATGTTCCAAAAACTGGAGTAGCTGTGTGTTTGCATTTTGAAAAACCAACACACAGTAATATATCGTGTGTCCTAGGAGGTTTTTTCTCCTAATGGTGTTTCATCTCCTATGAATAGATACTTCAGCAGACATATTATGGCCATTTAAAAAAGGACTTAGATGGGATTTAGGTGCTCTTCCTAGATAACAGCAACTAGCAGAGAGAAGAACAAGATGAAGGAGAACACGAATAGGGGGAGGAGAAGAAAAAAACTTGGGAGATTGCAAACAGGTTATCAGCAATGGTTGATCACGTCGCACTGCTGGAGACACCAACAACCTGCCTCCATACTGTCTTAGGCCACCACCTCTGTCTTGTTGCTGCAGCTCAGTTTTTGCAATGCAGGCAGAACTTCTAAATTTACCTGTTTTGGAGTGAGAAATACCAAAAAATACAAAAATTCAGGACTGTTTCTAGACTTTTTTCCTCCAAGAAATAAATATCTTGGGAAAAAGAAATTTAACTTGCAGAAATCTTTAAATAGTGGCCCCTTACTCACATGGGTTGGCTGCTCTATAGCTGATTTAATTGCTTTTAATGCTTTAGAATTTAATTCAGAATTTAGAATTTAAATGCATTAGAATAGCAAGAGAAATCATTTTCTCTAGTCACTGATTTAGCTGAAGTGCCCTATGACAAATTTCATAGCGATGCTTTCAGTATGAAACTTACATCCTTAGCCTGGAGCCAAGGAGAAACCTCTTTCAGTAATTGTCTGCATACACATACACAAACTCATAGGAAAACCTCAGTCAGAAGGATCCTCCTGATCCCATCTAGTCTGATCCCTGCTCAAAGCAGGGCCAACCTTGAAGTTAGAGTCAATGTTAAAATTAGATCGGATCGCTCAGGGTCATGTCTAGTCAAGTTCTGATTATCTCCAAGGATGGAGATATATGCTCTTTCCATAATAAACAAGTGGCTTAGATCTAGAGCATAGGCAGCTCAAGGACTTAACCTTTTGGGGTTTATCTGCAAAATAAATTAAGGACACTAGTGGAAGGGATCATGTAAAAACACAGACACTTCACCCCATTCACTAGACCCAGACCTGGGCTTCAATTATAATCTACTGTTCTGGTGATTAATTTTGCTTTTTCAATTCCAGTGTTTTACTCTCAACCTAATATCACAAAAATCATAGGTATTTTTCCGCTTAGGAGAAAAAATTAATTACATTATATACAGGTATGCAATTTAAGGGCTAAAATTAAAATTGTGTCATGATGTCTCCTTTTATGTTCTCTCTCACCCACAGACTCTGAAACACTTCCTTTACTGATTAATAGATTCTGGCAATACAGCAGTCCAAAGTTTTATTGGCAGGACTGAACTCTTTTGCTCTTTCTCAATGATGAACATTTTCAGAGAGCGATAAAAGTAATTAGTTAGGCTTTTTAATAAATTACCTGGGGAAAAAAAATATTTTTCACCACCTCAGACTTGTCAGTAAGCAGAATAATAAAATCAATTGGTGAAAATATAGGTTCATTTCAACATAAGTTTCAAAATGTGGCATTTGATCAGTTCCACATTTAGTTTGGAAAGCTAAGCAAAATGTTGACATTTTACATTATAAAATATAATTACTTAAAAATAGAATTGTTTTGAGAAAAAAACTAGCATGGGCAATGTTTTAAATATGCAAAATATTGAATAGCTATGTTAATTTTTTCAGATAGGTGGGACCCAAGTGAAATACAGGACGAGACTGGAAAACAAAGGCTGCTGTAACTTATGTCTAAGAAATTTCTAAGTAATTTCTAAGTAATTTCTTGATCCTGCTAAAGGTCTGTCTGTTCACCAGCGAAGGTTGCTGAGCCCGTGGAGATATTCCCTGTCTCCATTCTTCATCCATCAGAGCCATGGCCACTGCAAAACTCTCACCTATGAAGATGGGCTTGTACTAATGTGCTGATTTGTAAACTGGGTTATAGATCAACCTGGCACAAAGCTGACACCTCCAGCAGAATGGGGCTAAATCCACCGGTACCTGTCTTTCAGAGCTATTAGGATCAGCAGTATGCATTAGAGCATTTTTCCCCAAATGAGGAAAAGACTCCAAATTCCTTCTCCCTTTACCTGCCTCTCATCTCTTAGAAGAAAAGTTTAGGGCCACCTGTGTAGCACACTGAACCTCAGCCTGTCTGTGTTCTCAGAAGATACCAAGGGCTTTCCTCCCAGGTCATGCCCGCAGGGACTTTACACAGAAGGATATCTATTTTATGGTTCCTATAATCAAGGTAGCAATCTGCTCAGTCTGGGAATTCTCTGGATACACATACAGATGCTACTGCAGTCATTCAGAAAACTTAAGTCAGGTGGGAAAGTTTTCTTGTGGATACTTAGAGGCAACACCTAGGCAGGGTTTTTAGGACCTTCAGTTTTGGACATTGGGCAATACTTTTGTCTGGCTTCTGACACCCTCAGCAACAGCACATCAGCAGTAGGAAATAAAACAGGATCAATGCCCAGGTCCCCACCGCACAGACCTAGTCCAGGCAGCTCTGTTCATCTCAGGGGGTGTGGGTGGCACTACACGCACAGCAGCAGCCAGACTACCTGCAGAGAATGAGCATAGGCAAGGAGGTGGGTCACTGCCCACTGGCACAGCAGCGCTCCTCCATGGAGCAGTGGTCAGCTGAGACAGCTTCGTGCAGATGACCACAAACTGGGGAAGTAGCTTCTGTAACCCCAGCTGGCTTCTCTCTGCTAGCCTGGGCCTCTTGTGTGTTGGAATTGCAACCAGCTCCTCTTGTCCTGCCTTCCAGGCAGAATATCAGCACACCAACACATCAGTACACTGAGAAGCCTGATCCTAAATCCCTCCTTTAACAAGGCCTCATTTCTCACTTACCTGAGTAAAGACAGCACTTCACCGGAACCTAACCCTAGCCCTAGCTCAGTCTGTGCCATATTGTCCTCGAGTTGTTTGCATTCCATTTTCCTCTTGGGACATCAGAAGGCAGCTATGACCCACCAAAGCATTTGTCCTGTGCTCAGTCTCCAGCTTCCTAAAGCTAAAACCACAAATGCAGCATCAGTCATAGTCTTACTAAAATATCCCCCACTTAGAAATTGGGTTGACCAAGAAATGAAATGGGATAAAGCTAAGAATACAAGTTACTGAAACAATAGCCAAGATTGTTATGAAATAAATTAATTTTTCCCTCTTGCCCAACCATATTAAAAATTAATGTCTGCAAAAACTTGGTCATCAAAGCCAGAAAGGATTTCATGCTTCTTTAAAAAGTTGACATGCCAGGGGGATCCTGGCACGTGACTCATGTTGAACTTAGGCCAAAAGAGAGAGAAAAGAGCATCATTTGGTATTGCCAGACCAAAATTCATCTTGCTACCTTCTGGCAGAGGCCAGCATTTTTTCAAAACAGGTCCAGCCCTCTCTGCCTCTCTCTGAGGTCACCATGAGTCGGTGGCTCCTGACATAGGAGAGCCAAGAGAGCCAACCCCCAAAAGGGTTGGGGCTTTAAGTACAGACCTGAGGCTACAGTGAAGGTCTGGCTTCAGGCAGGATCTCCACCACCGTGGGAGGCCACTGCCCCAGGGCCAAGGACAGGGCAAGGGATGAGGTTACAGAGCCATAACTCGAGGGTGTTGAGAAGGCACCAGGGGCTGACCAGCAGGCTGGCACCTGCAGGGGTCTCTGGACGAGCCTGGACTCGCTTTCTTGCGAGGGCTCCCACACCAACCGTCCCATGGGGGATGGTTTGCTATGTCAGGGGCTCATCCCGAGAGTATGGTGGACGTCCAGGAAGAACCTGAGAACACGTGCATGTGGAGCCATGGGCTTAAGCTGGGTTTCAGACCCTGCAAAGCCCAGTGCAGGAAGGTGACTGAGCTGGCCGGGGTTCGCTGGGCTGAACTGAGGGCTACTCTCCATAACTCTCCATCATAACATTTCAGCACTTAAGGCTACACAGGATGTCTAGACCAGGATTAGGTTTGGGATAATTTTTCAGGACTGCATGAGTACCCAGGTTTAAAAGAATGGGTTGTCCAGCACACCCTGCAGGCTGCAGGCCCTTAAAGCCAGCACAGCTACTACAGGTAGCAGGACACAGGCTTTCCTTTGGCTTTGCAGAGCTTTGGGATGGAAGTTTATCATTCTTACTTTGCCTGAATTTGTCTAGACCTGCACGAGGCTTCCCTTTTACTTGGTTCGATTCATTGCTTCAACAGCCATTTTTCTAATGACCAAGTAGCTACACTGAACTTGCACTGCTTACCTTCCAAAGGCATAACCACGGCTTTTTTACAGAGAGTAGGAACACGCAGCTCTTGTGTGGAGCGTGAAACTTTTACAGTCTTAGCAGAATGAGGTAATGCAGGCCTGGTATGAGAGGAAAGGCTGCAAAGGTGGGCTCCTAAGAGGTGCTGTAGAGGAGTACAGGATGTTGGAGACAGGGCATGGGCTGATGCTGAGCGCTGCAGGGCTATAACCAGCACACCAATGGTGAGCAACACAACTGCTGACCTGGAAGCTGAATAAAACCCATCTTAGGAGAAACTAAAACAAAAACAAACAAAACCAACCAAAAAACCACCAACCGAGCGAAAAAAAAGAACAAGTTTCTTGGATAGGTAAAACAGTAAAATGTACCATATATAGTAAATTTACATGTAACATAGAACAGCAGACCTATGAAGAAAGAAAAAAAAACACAAAAGGTGTTGGGAAATATGAGTATGACCTTAAGTGGCTCCTAGAGGAGGAGGAGGAGGAGGAGGAAGAAAACACCACCCCCACCATACTTATCCCATTGAAAGACTCGGAATGCTGTTCCCTGGCCATACCCACTCCCCCCAGGCTGAAGCCACTGGCCCAGAGGAGCAGTGCAGGGGTGAGTGGGACACCAGAGGAAAGGGGTAGAGCCCACACAATGCATGCACAACAGTTTTGACTCTATTATTATTACTGAGGCTTTCCATAAATAATTTTGAAAAACAAATAAATGAACAGATGGACTTGCAGAATTACAACTTTTCTGTTAGTCTGATAAGACTTCAGTTATACTAACACTAAGTTCTTGGTGTCTTCCCCCCACAGATTTTGAATGGCACAACTCTTGTACAAGCACGGATATATTCCAGCAAAGGACAGCAAGGATTGCTGGAGTCTGGCTAAAGCTGGAGTCAGAGTTTGATTTAAGGTTGGATTCATAGCTCAGGTTTGGAGGGCTTTTCCAGGAGAGCTGGGGCTGCAAAAGGGCTGTCAGGTGTGGCTGAGCTAGACCCGTGTCATTCACTGTAATCCCTTCAGATCTGTAGCTGCATTTTTGCATGGATCCCTAACTCAAACAAAAGCATCAATCCCTGTTCAGTGACCCCGTGCAGAGGCAAAGCTCAGTGACCCTTGCAGGCATCAGCTGATAACTTAACCTACCACCACGTTTTTTAACCTATCAGTTGCCTTGGTATACCCCAAATCCCAGCTATGGCCAGGTTGTGGGTAAGGATGATGGCTCAGGCTTGCCCACACCTGTGAGTAGCAGTAGGCTGGAGTTAGTAGGTACTGACTGGTTCCAACAGCACTCCCACAGCTTCCCAGCTGCTCCACTGCTTCTGCCTAAACCTGGAGGCTTGGAGCTTAGTAAAGGCTCATGCTGGGCCAACAGGCAGGGAAGTGGAGAGAGGCTTCCCATGGAGACCCCAAAACAGTTCACTGTCCCCAAAGCAGTGTCAGTTTTCCCTTGGGCTTCCTGCTCTCTGGTGTCTCTGAACTTGGCTCAGGTCTGAGGGAATACATAACTCTGAACATTTTTTCATTCCAGTCTGGATACTGGACAGTGACAATGGCTCTTAGGCAACAGAAATAGTTAATTAAGCAGCAAACCTCTGAATGGAGTTGTCATGCAACGGGGTCAATTTAACTCTTTTGCCTTGGACTCTGTCCCGAGACTGTTGCCTTCACATAGTCCAGAAGGACACAAAGTTCAAGTAAACAAAAGATTATTGGTCTGCTTGGGCAACTGGGAAGGACAGGAAAGATAAATTAAACTGCGTGGATAACCATAAAAAGATTGATTGTTACCACTAGTGCAGGGCAGGGATAGGGAAAGGATAAGAGGTTTATCCAAGTTTTGTGGTGACAAAAGATAGAAGAGACAAGAACAAAGCCTTTCACATTTGTATTTATATAAAAATTATTCAACACTAGACACTGAGTTTAAAAATTTACTGAACATGTAGGAGGGAAAAGTTTCTTATCATTTCTTCTCTTTTTAAAAAGAAATCAAAACCAAATGTAAAGACCACACTTAATTAAAAAAGATCAATCACCTTATATTCTTTTCTGTTTATACGCTCCATGTTTAAAAATAACTTTCTAAGACTAAAAAAATTTTTTGACCTATCATTACACCAAAAAAAAAAGATCTTAAGAGGTTTTTCCACCTTTTTTCATCATTAAATGTTTTAGTAAATAGTAACTTTTTAGAGAAGAAAGGACAACACTAATTCAAAATGTTAGCTTCATTATGTCTCTGCAGTTAAGCCCACAGCCTGACATAACTACATTCCTCATCCCCATAGAAAACCTTTTTGACAGTTAATCAACTTAACAAGACTCCTGCAAGGATCCCAGCATATGGTCCCTTAGCACAGCCTCATGATGCCTTGCTTCTAAGGTCACTGAATTTCTCCTCATTAGCATCTACTTGCGTGACACAGCTGATCCTGGCACATCTTCAAAGGAACCCCTCAAAGCCCTCAGGGAAGTGTTTGCTCTGAGAGCTTAGCAGCCTCCAGAGGTGCCTGTGAAAGGAGTCTTGCAAATAAAGCCACACTAGCAGAAAAGGAAGAATTGTGGTCGCACAAGAGGCAGCCCTGAACCATCACCCGCTACAGCCAGGCGTGTTTAAAAACCTTCAGCTGTAGCTTTTAAACCCTTGGCCACAGAGGAGTCAGCAAATGCCTTCAACCAACACACCAGCACTGGCAAGCATTGCGAAAACACACAATACATGATATGAATCTTCCATGGTGGGTGTGCAGCACTTTTTCCTCCTCTGAACCATGAATACTTAAAAACAATAAAATCCACTAAGAATGTAGGAATCTTCCAAAAACTCCTCTGGACACAGACCAAGCCCCTCCATGGCTCAGAGCCCTGTTATTTCAGCAAGGTCAGAGGGAGTTAGCCTGAACTTATGGTCAAGAAGCATTTGGCCCAACATTTGCTAATGGCAGAGTTTCCTTCTGCCTCTGCCTAACTTTCAATTAAAGGCACAGTAAAACTGGGGGAGTGGGACTGAGTGGGGTGTTTATACAGATCCCCCAGCTGCCCCTGTCCATGGCGTGCTCTGCATCACCCTGCTGGGGAAGGAAAAGCTTTGAAAGAAGAAAACACTGCAGCAGAACTCACAAAAGCCATGTAATCCCATATAGTATAGATGTGAAGGAAAAAAATTAATGAATCAGCTCAACCTCTCAAAAAACCTTTTGTTCCCCACTGCTCACATTGTCTGGCAACAGAACAGCTCTATATTTGGGCTGAGTTCTTTGTCTTGGCTGTATTTTGGCACAACTACAAAACCCAGACACAGGTTTTGCCCCACAGGAGAAGGCATTAAGGACTCGAGAGAATGTGGAAGAGAGTTAATCGTTCTTAAGTAAAAGTGTGAACAGAAGTTTTCAAAAAGAAAATAACTGTTCAGTGCTCAGTACTCACAGATGAGCAGGTAAGTCTGAGAATTTGATTTATAATGAGAGCTTTCCCTTTTTAAGTTGTTAACATATATCTCCATATATGCAGCTAGAGAAACAATTGGCAGGATTTCAGCAGCACAGAACAATGATCCAGCTAGGCTTTGCCATTAAGCAACCTTAAGACTGACTTTTGCTCAGTGAATCTGTTTACTTTGCTCAATTGTTTCTAATAAATGTTGTCTCTCTTTCATGGCTGTGCCTCCAAGAAGTGCAGCTACCTTGGCACGAGGTTTCAAGAAGGTTGGAGTATAAATGGAAGAAGGAGGTGAAGGTGACCTTGTTTAATGAGCACAAGGCATCTCATGAATGCAGCTTCACTGGTTCAAAATATCTTTAAACTGAGCCAATGGTGCCCATTTCAGAGGGACCAGCCTGCTCAATGCAATAAAGCACTGCCAAAATGCTCAGCATGAGGATACACTCTGATGATGTCTGAGGAGGCTGCAGCAGCCAGAGCGTGGTGGCTTAGCACAGTACAGGAGCTGCAACATGGGAGGAGTCAGACAGGAAGACTGTCACTACCCAAAGACAACTTCAAAAGTCCTCTGCATCTGAAAATCAGCACCAGTGAAATGTTGCAGGACACTCAGAAAGTGGCATAAACAAAGAAACTCTTATTTATTGAGAAGAGTTTCGAAGGGTTTTCAAATCCACATGCTTTGTCTTTGATTGCCTGGAGCAAAACTTACGTTCATTTTACCAATCAAAAACTGTTAAAATTGCGCTTACCTTCCTTATTTTTTTTCTACTGCCAGCAATTTAAAGAGCCCCAATGAGTCCCACGCACTTTTCTATTTTGCTATGATATCGCTGAACTGTCTGGTGACATGTTAACTCATAATTAATAACTAGAGGACCTTTTGGATGCAAACCTCAGTATTTGAAGTGTTGGCAAATTTTTCTTTTGTCTTTTAAGTGGAAATCAAATCAAGTTCTCACCTTGTGAAGTCACGCACCCTATGCAGAGAATGCACCCTATGAAATTTTTATTACTAAGGCAGAGATATGAAATGCCTGCACTCTGACTTGGGCACATTAAATTTTAATAACAAGACTCACGCTGTTTCATGAAATGGAGGAAATGGGAGGAGGATGATAACCAGGGTATATGGTGTACCTTACACTAAGGTCTGAGCCACCTCTTCAAAAGCCACCAAAACTTGGTTTGATACTACTTTCTGTTTATGCTGTTTGTAGTGTAACACATTGACAAAGATATGCTAATTTTGTTGTACACATAGGAGGCAAAATTTGTCATATGCTGAGCAGCTGCTTGTGGCCTACACATCCTACAAGGATTTGTGGCCTACACATGACTGATTTATGCAACAAGATGCTAAAAAATACATCTACCTAAGCAAAGACTGTTCTTCTTTCAGGGCATTTTGATGGCACTTTGTTGCATAGACAGGGTTGATCCCTCTAAAATGAACACCGTTGCCTAAGTTTAAAGTTTCTTTGAAGTTTTAAATTAAAAATAGAGAAAGTATGTTTATGGTATAGAATATAATTATTGTGGAAATTCTGTTTCCTTTATGATATTCCTGGTGACTGATCTCCAGAGTTAACATCTGTGCCAGGATAGGACCAATGAATAATAGAACTCCTGATATTTGTATGACATTTTCAAAATATCTAAGTCCTTTTTCATTATGTTAATAAAACAAGTATTAAAGTAAATTTAGCCTTCTTCAAATAGCATTGTACTAGTGGATTCAAAATGAGAGCATTAAGGGAAGTTTTCCCAGAAGGCAGAATTACCAGAGCGCAGTGTGCCAGGAGAAATAGGATGCTGACACACACAGTCCCCGGGCTTGCTTTTCAATAACACTGCCCAGCACAGCACACAGCTGCAGTGCCTCACAGCGTTCACGCTCCGGGGCTCACTCTGTGCTTAGTTTCAAGACAAAGTCTGTAGCCTTAATTCATTCCACACTTCCGATTTTTAATTGTGCTGGTAGTTTACATAGTAAACAAAAGAAAACCTAACAGATGTACAAATTTGTATTGATGAGGGGATTTACACTCATCCGTTTGCTTGCAAGCCGCATTACTGACACGCTTTTCAACAGTGTTACCACAACTCCTGAGCACTCCGAACAAGATCAAAATCTGTTTGCACAGGGTTTCTTTTACACACGGGAGTGAAGTCCCTGCAACAATGGGTTTAAAATACATGGATTTTTAAAGTACAAAAGGAATGTACTTTGGTGACTTGTTTTTTTTAACCCTATGCTGCTTTTTTATTTTTTTAACTGCATAACAGCAGTTGGAAGGCCATCTACTTTTAAGGGATTCATAATGAGCTTGTGATGACTTCAAAAACAAACTGAAAGGTTCCCACATGAAAGTGTGTGACAAGTCTGGAGCTGCATTCTCGTGCTTCATGCAAACCAGAAGCGAGGCCCAGTAGAAACCAGTGAGGTTACGCCTACAGGAATGATGCAGACATATCCAAACTCACTCTAAACTAGGCCAGAGTCTGCCCAGGCTGTAAAACTTTGTCCAAGAACCAGGATAAATATTCAATCAGTTCATCCGTTCCAGTAGAAACAACAATGCTGGATTCATAGCAGAGAGGAGAGAGTAAAAATCTCTGCACTTAGCAGTTAGGGCACAGAGCTTGGAAAGAAAACCCTGGACAACAGTCCTTGTTTCACAGGCTGTTTCTCTTTTCTTCAGCCACCGTTTCTGCTCTTCCTCACCTGCTGACATTTCTTTGAAGACACCAATTTACTACATGAAAAAGCATAATTTGATCTGAAGAGTCTGATCCTGACTATGTGTGTTATATGTGATCCGAGACACGATCCCAGATCAAGACTCTCCTGGATCCTTGAGGCAGGAAATCCTGTCTGCTCAGGCTGGCACATCTACTGGATGCTGAGCTTCTCGAGCCTGTGATTACCTTGCCTTCAGCAAAGATGCGATAAATTATCTTCCATGTAACTAAGGCTAAGAGCAGCCCACCAACAGGAGCTGCCTGAGAGCAGCTAGTGAGCTCTAAGTCTGCACACCCCAGCTTGTATTCTAGCAATTTGTTCATCCATACCCTCATGTCTGATGATCTCACCATGACAATGAAACATATAATAACCTGCATTCTCAAATATCTTTGTGACTTCCACAGGGTCAGAAAGTAGTTCTACAGAATCACCTAAAAATAAAACAAGGTTTTCTCATTCTGACCCCAGAAGCCGTGACTGCTCAAATACAAACTTCCTGTGAATGTTTTTAAATAGCTTGTCCTCCTCAGACCGATGCAGAGAATGTTATCAACTGCAACACTACTCTGAAAATTGATCCAAATAAATACAAGTTGTGAATCCACTCAGTTTACAAACAAAAGGACTTTTTTTTTGTTTCCAGTGACCAGCCCACCACCCTGCTTCTAAGGCTTCTAAGCAGCAGGTTAAGCTCTTCTTTCATGTCTACCCTCAAGTACCTATGCAGAAAACACACCTTTTATGGATATCCCTGCAAGCCATGTTAAGATAAGCGACACTAAAAGCATCAACTGGCTTGAGAAATCTGTGACAGGAGAATGCTCTTCCCTTTTTGAAAAAAAGTCATTTAAGAAAGCACACCCTTTGCTTGGCTTACCTTTTTCTCTCGGTTCATGCACTCCTAAACCTTGCAGCAGTTTCCAGAACACATTTCCCACTGCTGACAGGTAAAACACCTCTTAATTTCAAACAATACATGGAGAAGGCTCTGGAGGTCCACAGGAGTTTTCTGGTGTTCTGTCCAGAAACACCAAAAAACCATCCCTGAGGCTTTCCTGTGCATAACTCTTCTTGCCTGACAGTGCTACTTTCAGTGAGCACTACTGACAGCCATGGGCAGTACTTAGCCTGTGTCTGCCTAAGTGCAGCAAACTGTTTAAGTACAGGCACAGGAATTATACTACACAGGATAAAAGTAAAAAGCTATTCCCTTACGCATGAGACTGCTGTGCAATTGTGTCTATTCTGAGCTTCGTTTTAGCAGCATCAATATGGACCACTGCATGTCCCCACTTTTAGAAAGTCACATTTTATGTCCCCACTTTTAAAAAACTTGCAAAGAAAATGTCAAGGATTGCTTTATGCACACTCCTACATGTAAGTAGATTAAGAACAAGTCTAACTAGTTTTCAGAAAGAACAGAAAATCCAGCATTAATCATCTACCAAGATCCAATGTTCCAATACTTCTCATTAATTCATGTGCTTGTCTGCCCACCTACTTAAAAACTCAAAATATTTCAACAAAAATTAATAAATCAAAGGAAGAAATGTAATGAGATATTAAAGTGGAATTCAAATTTGTCATCCATCAGTTACTAGCTTCACCACAGATGTGCACAGGCATTAGAGCTAAGCATAGAGGAGTATGAATTTGCTCCTGCATCTTATTCCTTCTATGCCAATTCTGAAATTCTCTATATTCAGGAGAAAATGCTGTAATACTATTAATGTTCTATATATTTTGTGCACATTGATATAGCTCATTCATTACCACTGAGTTTCAGTTAACAGTCATTGCCAGCCTTGCAGAAAATACAGGAACAGTTTTGCTTCAAATACCCACAAATTTATAAACATTGTTTTACCCTCAGTAGTCATAGAGAAAATAAAAATAGCACCTTTGCATTTTTTTGTCTCTGAAGAAAATTTGTGATCAGCTCCTACTTGCCTAGCTTTCAGCCCCGTGCCAGCTTCTCCCTAGCATTCTGCAAAATCCTGATTGCAGCACTGATGAGTAGGGAAAGGCATCGATCGGCCCAGCGTGACGGACCAAGTAAGCCAGAGAAAGGAACAGCACACTATTTCTTCCTTGTCATCTCAGAGGGAGTAAGTGAACAAGTTGTGCTGGCTTCACTCCACAGACACCAAGAACCAGCCAAGGCCATCTCCATTAAAGGGGGAGCTCTCCATCACTGTGCATTCTTGTGAACAACAGAGGACAGGCAAATAAAGGCCAAAAACACAATACCCAAATACTTTAGGGCAGTGTAAACATTGCAAGGTTGTACAAGCAGACAAGAAAAGATGACAACTGATTTAAAGCATCAACCACTAAAGCCAGCCTCTTCAAACAAAAATTAGTATTTATTATCAGACAATTAGAGCAAATACTTTCAGATTGGATCTGTGGACAAAGGATTTTGTTCTGAGAAGAAAGCAGACTGTCAATTATTTTCTTTTCGCTGTCAGATTGTAAAAACATTGACTACCCTTAATCCACTTGCTTTTTCAATAGCACAGTCATTCATTCCTCACCACACCCACACACATTTTCTCTTCTCCTACTCATACCCAAAAGCTAAAGTCACATAAGAAATTCTGTATGACACCTCTAAGGAAAGCAGCTCTAACCTTAGGAGTATTAAAAAGGAAAATAAGCCTCATAATTTTTCTAGTTTACATCTATCTCCATTTACAAAATCAGTTTACATCTAAAAACCTGAAAGGAATGTATATCTCTCAGGAACAACATGTACCACACCAGTGGAGGGGAGTGCACATCTACATTAGCATTTTTACTTGTACCACTTTTCGAAGCACCACCTACTTATCTCTACTCACCACGCTGCTGGTTCACATTGTGGAAATTCCCTGCAAATGCCAGCTTGACTACTTTCAGATGGGACTGAGCTTGCATACTTACTCCAGGGAATTGCCTAAATATCCAGTATACAGGACCCAAACAGAGCTACATCATACTAAAACTCCAACATACACAGCACAGAAGAAAAGTATTTCGCAGCAAGTGCTTCACATTACAGATTCACTTTAATTGCACTGCTCTATCCCCTGATGTGGACATACTTATCCCAGTCTGAACTTCTTGGAAGAGGAAGGCTAAGCTTTTTAAGGTTTTGGAGTATTTTTGCCTCACCTAGATATATGGACTCAAGTGTTGTTTTAAAAATGAAGCTTGATTTGTGATTCCAAATATCAACCCTGAGTTATTGTATCCTTTTCAAAGGGTATCTATTAAAATACCAATAAAGCTTGAATTTTTAAACTCTCATTCACCACATTCAGAGGAAAAGCCATGGCAAAGACAGGACAAAAGTTAGTGCTAGATATGAAGTTGATGGGATCTACTGTAAGTGCACTCCTGAGAAGTGCCCCAATAGGACATCCCTTTCAAGGCCTTCAAATTTGGAATTTGGAAATGAAGATGTCTGAGCCAGCAGGTGTAAGCAATTAAACTTTTATTCATGATCATTTACATATGACTAAAAATGTTCACCACAAAATGCAAACCTGTAGTTATCTTGTATTTAGCAGTGAAAATAGTCGCCTCTTCATAGTAAAGCACCAAAGCACATCACAGAAGAGTCAGAAATAGATTTCATTTATCACTTTTTCCCCTCACAATGTACTTGACAAAGTTGAAGATTTTATCGAAGGCTAAAAGTTCCAGAACAAATTCTAGAGTCACCTGAGTGTTTGGCAGGAACAGTACTATTTAGTAGTAGTTACTTTTTTCTGCCTTTTTTGAAAAAAAGAGCTATTCTTCACAAAAATAAGACAGACATAATTGGGCCAAACATCGAGTTTCATTATTTCCCCTGAATTTTTCAATGGGAGACAAACAGAACAGTTTGCTAGTAGGAGCACCTACAACAACTATAAGAGCAATTGTCAAATAAATGGAAAAAAACCCAGCTCATTATAGCTGACTGGTGGGGCCCAACCACTTCCAGGCACCTGTAACTCCACTCAGTTTTATTCATTAGATTTAACTTGCATTTCATTCATACTACATTTAAGAAAACAACATGATTTTTTTAAGTTAAGTTGTGTACATGTACACAGTTTTGGTAGTCTTTTAAAGCTGTAAAATGTATATGTAAAGAGAGTCCTAATGACCCTATTACAGATTAAAGAGAAATAACCAGAATCAGTGTTACATACAAAACAGTATTCTAACACAGAAACCAATACAGTTATCAAATAATTCATTAGAGAATAAAAGTGTTATACAAAAAGAGAAATGCTGCCTTTTTATCACTTCACAGCAGCATGTAAGAAGGCAGCATTAAGAAAAGTGCACAGCAGAAAAAAGAATTGTTTCGTTTTCTGAAAAACTTGAACTTTTCTTCAGACATCAGGCTTTTGTCCAGAAACATATTGGGTTGGGATAGCTTGTATTTTCTCCCAGAGAATGTATTCTCTTCTTGCATTAGTTCTCAGTAAGGCCTTACTCTGACATGTAGGAACGATACATCAGAGCCACAATAATCGCTGCTATTGCCGGGATCACCCAGTTGGACCATGAACTAAAAGGAAGTTTTTGAAAAAGCAGTTTAGGAAGTGACAACCAGCAAGTTATTAAAAGAAAAAAAAAAAAAGAAAGTCATTGCTTAAAGAAGTCCTTTGTCCCCAGTCCAACAAATACTTCAGGGCAACAGAACACCTGGGTTGGCCAGTAATACTCTAGACAAGTGAAAAAGCTTGTACAGTTAAGGCTCTGTGCTAGAATTTACAAAAAGTTTGCTTACTAGAGAACAGTAAAACCCCAGGCACATTTAAAGTCATGGTGTGCTGCCCCAATACAATTCATCCAAAAGCCATTTAAGTAGCAGCATCACATGACACTTCTAAGCATCCAAATTCACCACCCAGAGGGACATGGAAGAGTCCTCTGAGGTTTCAGCAGTAGGCAATTGTCAGCAGGATGTAACTTTAGAAAGTCTGATTCGGTGGTATTCCAAAGTGTTTCTCAAGCCTCTCCCAATTCTGAGAGATCTTCCTTCTCAAACACAGAATCCCACAGAATCCCCATATTTCCCTTAGATGCAACAGCGGTAGCAAATTTTAAAAGCGAGGCATCCATGTCAGTAAGTTGGCAATGGCCCTAAGAGTTTTCCCTTCACGTGGCAGACTCCAGAAATAAAGGCCTGTGCAAAACAAACCATTTGGTAGATACTGACACCTGTCAATGTGAGAAAAATATCTACCTAGTAAGCTGACACACTTGTAAAGTGGTGATCAGATGCCAACTTGGACTTTACACAGAATAGAAATTTTCCTGCACCATCCCCTGACATCTCAGCTTCTAGCAGGTAAAAGCTATTCAGCTTTCTAAGCTTCAGAAACACAATCATGAGGAACTTCAAGTTTGACATCAGATGTCATACTGTACCTGGAAGTAGACTGAACAGTGGTAATAAGAGTTTCCTGCAAAGCAAAGCATAAGGAGATATTTACTTCAGGAAGACACCCCTCTCCATCTGAACTAGCCCCACAGTTTCTCAAAACTCATCAAGTGGGACTAATTCAGAAACAACTCAGTGTGTGTATTTTGGAAGCATTTTCTTGTAATTCCTACAGGAATTGTATTATAAGCTAGCTAGCAGCGGTTTCTACAGCCAACATTGCATCACATTCCTAAAACACTATCAACAACAATTTTGCTGCAAGTTTTCCATGAAGCTAACTCCAACCTCAAGTTACATTTGAAAAGTTTTAGTCATCTAAAAGACAAAAATCCTTTCCTTGACTAAAATCTAATTGTAAAGACTTGGAATTAATTCACAAATATTTTTTATATCAAAACTACATAAAGAAAGCTATTAATTTACATCTACAATGTTTATTAAACTCAGGGGTTTTAGTGTGGTGCTTCAGATTGTGTAAGAACCAGTCAAACTGTTATAGCTGTTTCTGATACTGATTTGGACTTCTTGTTCAGTTTCCACAAAAAAGCAGCACTGTAAGGTCAAATCCTACTTGGGTACATATGCATGATTTATACGAAAACTTATTAATTTGAATAACTCTAATTGTGCATTTTAAAGATCCAAGCATTAAAACTCTACCTAAATTTAGTGGTACAAGGTCCATCACTGCAAAATTACTTGCTTTGGTATCAGAACATTTGCAATTAATTTAAAGAGAGAAGGATTTCCAACACCCTCTCAGAGGTTCAGGCATGCTACTTTTGCAAGCACCCAAATCATCCTAGGTTTATAGATGCAAATATTTTGTGTAAAAGAATATGACTTAGATTACATCTATGTTGCTTTTGTGAACACCTCAATGAAAAACTAACCCCAAAGCCAAACAGCATGGAAGAACTGGTGCCCACATTATCAAGGCTAACACCTTCTATAACAGATTTGTCACATGCAGGCCCAGGGGATGGCTCCCCCCACATCAAGACAGTAATAGAAATATGGCCCAGCTCACAAAAACTTAATTCTAAACTCCATGACACCGGACATATGCACTGAGGGTACTTTAAATACAATGTGAGGACAAGAAGGACATTTGAAAGCCCAAGGCCTTTGATAGCTCCTAGAGAGACAGGGCTCAGAACCTCCCTAATTTGTCACCCACCCACCCAGAGAATAATGCAAAATGAAACTCTCTTTCTACAGCCACACATGCTGCTGCAGAAAAGCACCTCAGCTTCCCTCTGGAATGATGGAGGACAAGCGTAGTGTAGGTGGCTATGCGGATACATCTTAACTCCCACCTGACTATGCACTGGCCAAACTAATATTCTAATATTCAAATTAATAAAGCACTTCAGTTTGGTAAATTCCTCTGAGCTTACTCAAAGGATTATCTGCCACAACTTGCACTGGGCAGTCTGTTCTAAGTTGCATTTATCATTACTGCTCTTACAGCTTAAGTGCAAACTACCCCGAATTTCAAAAGAAATATGAATAGCAGATATTGTTCTTGGTGGGAAGAAGCTAAGAATTCCAATCATTAATCCATTTCTTACTTTTATTAGTATACTATTTCAAGGCCTTAGTAATAGAATTAATAACTGCTATAGTGAGCATTTCAGTGCATATATATATAAAATTTTCTTTCCTTTAACTGATTCATATAATTGGAAGATCTTACAAAAGTGATTACTTCTAAGAAACAATCCCTCAAAACAGCAAGATTAAGATCTTATTCTTACTCAACTTCATTTAAAAATAATTTCCAATTATTTCCTAAGCGTGCTGCTGTACTGGTAAGCCCAGTGCAAACATCCTCTATGGACACAGCAGCAGCAACTGTACAAATCAATCCCTGAAGCACCTTCTCCCTTAAGGGACATATGAATTTTATGAGTTTGACAGCTGAGTGCCAACACAGACTAATTCTATTAAGGATGGAAAAAAACCATTAGAAAATAAGTGCAATACTGCATTGACAGGACACTCAGCAGAATCTACCCAAATAGTCAGGAAGCAAACAGTAATCTCACCTTGAAAAAGGTTCACAATTGCAATTTAACTGATTTATAATACACTGAATGCATCTACATTCTCTATCTACTAGCGTGACCAATATACTGTTAAGCATCACATTTTTCCTCCCACAAACACTTATTAGTTTAATCTGTTCTGCCAATAAACTGATTTTTTTTTCTTAAACTGAACACTAGAGGACCATTGCCTGATTCTAGTCACCTCTTTGCTATAGTATAATGCCATCACACTTATTAACCTCCTGGTCTGAAACCACACAAATTAAAGAACAGAATGGTTAAGGGAAAGAATAATTTGAAGCAGTATCAACAGTTCTAAGAGATTTATAACCTGAAACGTCACGCTTAAACTGAATTATTTCTATTTCTGAGGCTATAGCATTTATACATAGACACTCAGACACTGTCTGTAATGCCTAAAAGAAACAATGCGGCATTTCACGAAACACACTTACTGTTGGTTTCTGAAGCTTGGATCTATCATCCTGCAAGACAAACAAACAAGAAACATTTAGACAAAACCTAAAAGCACTAAAACCAAAACCAAACCCACACAATTTATCACTAAATTCAGTATGCAATTCATTCTGTTAATGTGTAAGTATCTTTCCCTAGGTAAAAACAGACTTGCAAGAGAGCAGATGTCAGTGATTGATTTTGAGCTAACATAAACAAGATCACTTCCTTAAATAAGTTCCAGTATGCAACGAAGAAGTGAAACCTGAGCCTCCAACAAATTTCATTATTCTTTGTGCCCATGTTTTTGCCTTTCCTTTGTCTCTAGAGAGTTCATAACCTTAGCTTATACATTGATTGCAATCACGTTAATTCTACTTAGTGTACTTGTATTATCAGGTAAAGTCAACTAACTGGTTGCAGTCCAATGTCTACTGGACCAAAGGTCCCAAATTCTATGGATCTTTCACAAACTCAGAGTTCTGTCTGGCACAGTCACATTCATTACAAAAAAAAGGCCAACAGTATATAATCCAGTCAGCTGTATTTGTACAATAAACTACCAAGCTGTTTGTTTCATATCAAGTGAAAACAGGCACTTGCCAAACAAGGAAGAACTGGACTGATAGCCAGGTTAAGAACAATGCTAGTGGCACCAGAAATAGACGGCAAGCCTGCAAAGCCACAAATGTGCATCAGAGCCCAGTTACTTCTTATTAGGAGAAGCTACACTAGTAATACTTATCAAGAGACGACCTGAGACAAACAGTGTTGGGAATCTTACTGTGAAATAGGCTACTCAAGACAGTGATTTTTACCCCAAATGCAAGACAAAACATACGTGAAGCAAGAGGGAAAGAGGCAGGAATGGGCAGTAAATAGAGCAGATAGGCACACTAGCAGCCTAAACCTCAAAACAGTGGTTTTCAACTATTAAGATGCAGGAGAGTTTAACTATAGCTGAGCTGAAGGAAACCAAGGCAGCAGCTCTGTAGCTAGAAAGAAATCCTTCAAAACTTGAGACAGCAAGAAGGTGCTCAGTAAAAGTACAGCAAATGGTATGGACAATATAGAAAAGAGGAAGTGACAGATGATCCAGTGGGAACTGATCATAAACAACCCTGACAACCAGAAGTAGGGAACCATGACACAGCGAAAAATGGCAGGAACCAGAGAGGGGAAGACAGAGCAACACTAGAAGTACAATGCTTATAACAACTATTTTCTAAACATACATATGAAGAGCCAGGATTGTACCTTTTAATCCAGATGGAAGCCTGACAGATACATATTTACAATGGTGAAAGCATGAAAGTGGTTGTTAAGTAGTCACTCTGCATACTGGCATAAGAAAAGGTCTAGACACTCTGACATACCACCTTCAGGGGTTACAGAGTTTCCTTACAAAGGTACACCAGAAATGGCATGATTCCATATTCAGTTTATTCAAGAACTAAGCTGTAAGGCAATTTAAGTCACCAAAAGATGTGACCATCCTTTTGCTACATTAATCAGATCCCTTCACATTCGGGGAGCTATCTCGAATGTAGGTCCATCCACAAACAGCTGCAGGACTGGCGTCCAACCAAACTAGCAGTTCTTCTTGATTTTAAAGTAATTACCAGACAAGTAATTAGATGCAAAAACAGTATAGTAAACACAAAAGTAAGGACATTCTCGTATACTTACAGGATGAAGTTCCCCAACAATAAAGGATTCTGACAATGTCCTTGCATCTGTGGAATGGCCAACATCTTCAAAGTTCTCAGTAGCATCTCCTCCAGCTTGCTCCCTAAGGACCTCTTCACCTCCTGGGTGCTGCAATTTTTAATAAGTTTAAATTTGTTACTGAAATACATTTCACATTCTAGCAATGAAAATTCTGCATTTTTACGTAACCTGACCTTCTAGTTAATTCTGGTTTCAGCTGGAGGCGGGGCCAGATAACTTTAAGGGTCCTTCCCAAAACAAATTATGGTACAAAAACCGAGTAAGCCAGCTACTTTGTAAGTGTTTAAGCACAACTGAAAACTCATTCAAGACCCTAGAATAGCAATTTGGCTTTCATAGACTATGGAATCCTGAAACCACATTGCTGATAAAACCCCTGAGACGCAGAGAAGTCATCTCCCAGTATTTTCTAATACCTCAATCCATCACCATTCCCTTAAAATAAACGCCTGTTCTCCATTAACTTTTATTCTTCCCCAGGATGCACTTTGGGGGTTTTATGAAGTTCCACATTTTTATCTATCAAATAGCTCTGCTTGAATATACTGTAAGATCTATCACATCTTCTTGTTCAGTGCATTTTCTCAGCTCCAAGTTACTCATTCATGTAACAGGTAACATGCCATAAAAATTCACCACTCAACTTTCAAGCAGGAAAGTACTACATAAACATTGGGAATGATTAGGTAAGCAAGCTGAAAGCACTTACTAGTGCTACCTTGGATTAAGGCGACCGTGGAATAGGTATTGGAACTCTTCCTCCAGCAGCAGAGGACATAAAAGGCTTTGAAGCCTCAATTCAATTTTTAATGCTTCTGAGTACAGGATATAAAATCATGGAAAATAGGCAAAATTTCTACTATTTAGGGTCATCTTTTGGGAAGCACAGCTCACCAAAAAGCCCACAGATTAAAGAAATGGCATAAATATTTCTACTAGTCTAGGCAATTCAGGTTAGTACTTACTTCAAATCCTCCTATTAATCTCCTATCAAACCTTCTTTTCTGACAAAAACAACATTTGTTCATACAGACGAAGGAAACTACTACTATGAGTTTCCAGCAGTACTAGAACTCCAGAATTTGAATCTTCACATTAAAAGCAGACATTTTTTCTAACAGATCAAGGAAGTTGAGGAGGAAAAAAAACCCACACACATAAAAAACCTCAACGCAACACTTTTTAAAGAGCCAAGATACCACAGCTATTAGGGTGAAGGATCCCTACCATGACTAAGCAAAAGCAAGATTAAGCAACTGATAGAGAGATTAGACACAGCAGCTGTGCCAAAAAAGGTTAGAAGAGTACAAGCAGAGTAAAGATTATGCAAGCAACCTGCAAATATGGCATGCGCACCAAAATCCTGTCCTTGAATCCATTCTGGTAGGTATTCAGGAAAAGGACTGGACAAAAGTTGAGGGAGCACTCAAGTTCAATGCCTTGAAATGGCACTTAAGAAGCTGAACTTGGGTCTAACCAGCACTCTCAGACACTGCCTCAACTAAATCTTCAGAGAATTTCTTCAGCAATGTGGTTTTGGGTTTTTTAATACCATGCTAAAGAATTGTGTCCCCCAAAATAGAAAAATATATGTACCAACTCTAGCAGAAAAGGTGGCCCAACTCCTTGGAAAACATCCTTAACAAACAAGGTATCAACAAGCAGCAAAAGGCCCTGAAGTTAAATTACCCATAAAGCACCAGCACCATAAGCAGTACGTAAACTCCTACTCAGGCACTGCACTGAAACCAAACCCCACTCATACAAGCACATCAAATACCAGTTACCCCAGCAAGTCATCAAGATCACATGGTTTACACTAGCTCAGAAAAAAAAAAATCACCATCCAGCCAAACAAGTGGATACCTACCAATGTAACTGCATCTACATTAAAATTAGTTCATGGAGTACTTTAACAAACTACTTGCAGGTTGCCAGCTACAGAATGATCATGTACAAACTTGTGTTCCTAAATCCCTCCCCTGCACCACTACAAAGCAATCACGTAGCCACATGGGCAGCACCACAGAGGCACTCCAGCTTTTCTCTGTAGAACTAGTTTTTTGTCTAATAGCAACTGATCCCTCTGTCTACAAAACCACAATGTTAGTGTCAAGACAGTGACTGCAATCAATCCTCTCTACCAACCCTGTGACTGACTATCACAGATCAGCTGAAGAGGACAAATTTACCCTGACTTCCGCCCCTACAGCTGGAAAACTGGTATATTTCTTTTTATGACATGAGCAAGGCTAAGTACAGAGAATCACACACAGAATTCCAAACTTCAGCCATCTACCAGATAATGTTAATAACAACCTACTAGACACTGATGGAAGAACTTTGAAACTAAAACACTTTGCTTTTAGATGCCACCTCTGCTTAACCATATGAACTTACAAACCCTCTGTAAATAACTAGCACATAATACATGCAATTAATGAGAAGATTTCACCTCCCCTAATGAGAGAGAGCAACTGTAATGTCTCAAACAAAGGGCAAGAACTGACTTTTCTATCAAAAGATGAGCATCTTTCATGGTTGGATGAGTTTCCCAAAGCTTGTTTATACAAGGCCTTTGTTCACGATTCTGCCTGGTAAACAAAGCCTGCTACCAGAACTGCTACTTTAATGAAGATCCTCTGGATAGACCCTGGAACCGGAAGGCCCACAAGGCTATACAGACAGTGACTCCTAAACCAAAATCCTGTTGATTAAAGTAATTGAAGAGTTCTTGCAGATAAAACTGTGGTTCAGGGGAAATGAAAAAGCTTTTGATGATAAATTAAGACAGCCTAGCTCATTCCTAGGACATTCCCAATATAATACATAATCTAAGTTACATGCATAACAGATGTCTATACAGAGCCAGCACTAGTACAGAGCACAGACTAATTCCCAACAGCAGCACATTAGAAAGTTTTAGGTAAGGCAAATAAGCAGCTAATCTTGCTGCTCTTATCTGGGTCAAAAGTCCATCTTACCTCACCCTGAATGACACCTTTTCTCCCCCTTGCTACAGTTGTGCAGATTTCTCCGTGTCATAGTTCAAGACTCTATTAAAGCATAACTACCTTAATTTGCAACTCCTGTGCCCTCTCCCTTCCTATACCAGGGGAATGAAATCTAGGGTCCAACTTAACTTTCAGGGAGATCAGCAAAGGTCTCCATTAGTGAAAGTCTTATAAAGTCACGTTTCACTTTCTGCATTACAGGAATGAAAAGCAGAAAGGGGGCAGTGACAGAACCAGGAATACCCAGAGAAACTCAGCTTTATTATGCAGGACAGACAAATGCTTGCTGATTTCAAGGGCATTTTCATGTAGTCTGAAAAGAGTCCTTCAAATTTTTTTCTATCTTCTATTTAAGTTCCAGGACAGAAATTGTCTGCTCATGTAAAATGTTCCTAGGAGCCTAGGAAAGAAGATCTCTCTCAGAGTGTATTTTTGAAAACTAGGCTTTTAGATGAAGTGCAAAAGAAATACCCAGTAGCTTGGTGCCTGCCTTGATTTCAGCTGGGATAGAGTTCCATTTTCTTCTTGGAGGCTGGTACAGTGCTGTGCTTTGGATGCAGTATGAGAATAATGTTGATAACACACTGATGCTGCAGTTGTTGCTAAGTAGCACTTACCCTAATTCAAGGACTTCTCAATGTCCCATGCTCTGCCAGCAAGAAGGTGCTCAAGAAGCCAGAAAGGAGCACAGCCAGGACAGCTGATCTGAACCGACCAAAGGGGTATTCCATACCACAGAACATCATGCCCAGTATTGAAACTGGGAGGAGCTGGCTGGGAGCTGCAGCTTGCTGCTTGGCAACGGGCTGGGTATGGGTCAGCTTTTTTTCTGTCTCCCTTTTTATTGTAATTATTATATTTTCTTTTATTTCAGTTATTAAACCGTTCTTATCTAAACCCATATGTTTTATTTTTTTTCCCCTTGATTCCCTTCCCCATCACACCAAGGGGCTGTGGGGAGCAATGAGCAAGGGGCTGCAAGGCACTGAGGTTAAACCACAACAGTGCCCATTTCCCCACTTACAAAACAGTTACAGCTTGCAGAGTTTCACATAGAAGTGCTAAGAAGTGCCATTTCTCAAAACACTTTCAAATTCTCCTGCAAGCTTCATCAGAACTTAAGGAAGCATTAACACTGGGTTTAATCCTCAGACTGCAAGGTTTTGCAGTAACAATTCCCATGGTTCACTGGCAGACTCCAAATATGCCAATACAGGCATCCTTCAATGCAAGCTGATCATGACTTTAAACATGGAAGGCATTATGCTACTCCCGCACAACACCATCACACCGCACGGATGTAACTTATTGCCACAGAGCAGAGAGAACATTTTTCATCCTGACGCAGTAAGACAGTATTTGCTTTTTGTACTTTATTTGATCAGCATTACAAAACACATTTAGTGGGAGCTGTCTATTCTAGGAAAAGTTTAGGAAAAGTGCTATGGAAGTACAAGTTCATACCTCATGGAAAAAAAAATATTTACCAATGTTTTTGCTGTATTCTGAGACTACCAACAATTGAAGTAACCTAAATAAAGCCTGTATTAGATTAATATTAAATGCATACCATAGTTGGTTTCCAGGAGAAGAAACTCCTTTCTGATAGAGATGTTCCTATACACGTCAGCTTTTCTGTCTAGCTTAAGGAATCCAATCAAGTTCCCACAAGAGCCTCACCACAACAGCAAGTAAATCAAGACACAGATCATTCATTTTAATAGGCCCAGCTACTCTTGTTTAGCTCATTAGATTGATGTCAAAACCTAAGAGGGATGACTTTATTAAAATTATGGGGAAATACTACAGAGCACTGCCAACATACTTTGTCCATTAATTGACATTTAATGCTGTTCACATATGTGATTATCTACAATACAGATATAGCCATGACATCCTGCTGTGAGTACACATGCATTTCTCGTAGCTATTTTCCTTTAATAAACACACGACTTTATCCTGGTTTCAGATGGGATACAGTTCATTTTCTTGTTAGTAGCTGGTACAGTACAGTGCTTTGGATTCAGCAGGAGAATAATGTTCATGAACTGATGCTTTGGTTGCAACCAAGCAGTGCTCACCTATGTCAAAGACTTTTCAGTGTCCCATGATCTGCCAGTGAGTGAGCACAGCCAGGACAGCTGACCCAAACTGGGCAAAGGGATATTCCATACCATAGAATGGCACACACCATCCATAAACTGGGAGGAGTTGGCCATGAGCCGCCAATCACTGCTCAGGAACACTGCATGGTGCACCATTTGTGTCTGTTGGGTTTTATTCTTCTCTCTCTCCTTATTGTTACAACTATTGTTATTACATTTACTTTATTTCAATTATCCAACTGTTCTTGTATTGAGCCACAAAACTGATCTTTTTCTGATTCTCATCCCCATGCACAGGGCGGGAGGGCATGTGAGCCACTGCATGGTACATGAGTACTCCCTGGGGTTAAACCACAAGACCTGAAGCTAAGGAAAAGGTTTCCCAAATCTTCTGCAACACAGGTCCGACAGCCCTTAATGACAGGTAACATAAAAGTCTCTTGTTTCAAGAATACTCTTTCTTGCCAAGACTTTTTAAATAATGCATTCCAAAAGCTGAGGTCTCTTGATTTCTTCTCCCAGACTGGGAAAATCAAAGAAAATTCAGAGGTGAATATTCAAGCTATGAATTTTCACCAATATCTGCCACTGAAAAAAAAAAAAGCAAACCGAAACAAAAAAAACATAAAAAAACAGTTGCTGGAATCTGCAGTAACCCCAAGGATAAGATATCAAAGCGCACAACTGTTTCCTCCTTCAGCACTTTTTCTAAATTTCATATGATCTTTTTTAAGCCTTGTCCTTTAGGAAACCAAACTACTGTGGGTCACACCATGCAATGCCTCCACTCCCAACACACGCATGTCACCACCTCCAGCCCATTTCCTATCTAACTTCAGTCAAGTGTTCACACAGGCTGACTGTTCCCCAAAACCAAACAAGTTCCACTGAACATCTACTAGCTCCATGAAGGCACAGCAGCTGGACAGAGGGAGTACACCCTTTAACTACTTTAATGGAGTGAAAAGCAGCACCACACTTCCACTCATTAAGCACAAGAGCATCCAAGGTGTCTTCAAGACTGAAGCACAGTAAAGTTTTCCACTTCATTATTAATAAGAAAATATTTCCAGAGGTTAATGCAGTAGCTGAAAAGATAGCTTATTGGTTCAAGAAATGGGACTGGTGAGCTCAGCTGCTGCTCCCATTTCTTCACTCCCCAGTAACCTGATACTTATGCACCACCTGGGAAAAGCATGAGTGAGGTGATGCTTTAGCAGTGCCTCCTTTTTAATACTACTGGACTGAAATTTCAGCGGTCTACATCTAAGTCTTAAAATATGTTAAGCTTTTCTACTCCTGAAAGGAACTGCAAGAAAGAAACCTGAGTTTAACGAATAATGCTATTGAAACAGCTAACATAATCCCCACTTTGAGAAGGGTTTACTGTACTCTGAAATGAACCTATAAGAGGTTAGCTCCAATTTCTCCTCAGCTGTCACATGTAAATGCCTTAGGGTGTCTGACAAGTGTCAAAAGAATTAGCATAACCCTTGATAAGCTAACTAAGTACCAAAAGCATTCAAAAAAAAGGTTAAAAAAGTGCCCTATGAAGTATCTGAATCGAAGAGTTCCATAGCAAAAATCACCAACACAATGAATATTAAAATATCCAAAAACTTTCCCTAGCACTGTAGCTTCACTTAAGATACTTTGAGTAATTATTTTCAACAATCTCATTCATTATCTCAGAATGTCTTTGAAATTTCAGCTCAAAACTAGCCATGTTCTATTAAAAGCTGTTTAATGTGAGGTTGAAGTCTGACTTATGTGTACCAGAGCATCTCAAGACATCCCCCAGTTGTCCAAAACCCAACTATTTAAACGCTTACAAACTGAATTCTTTTGATATTATCAATGAATATTCAATGCTGCTGAATTATCAATGGTGTCCTGAAGGATAAAAATGAGATTTTCTTGGAGAAATTTACACAAGGTGGTGCCTCTCAATATTTACCAATTTCACCACATGTACTGAAGGAAGAGGCTGTGCAACTACTTAAACTCAAAAGCTCATTAGATCCTGGATTTTCTTTTGTCAAGTGTTTTTTTCTCTTGTGTTGGGTTAGGTTTAGGGTTTTTTTCTGAGGTGTGGGTCTTTTTCCTTCTACTTCAATCTGGACAATATACAACACAATTATGTATCAATCAAAACTGATTAAGTTTCCAAAAGCTAATTCAGTTTTGCAGGCTACATGAAAAGCTGCATTCTTCTCCAGAGCTTCTATAATTAAACTGGCCCTGCCTGCATAACTAAAAAGACATCCATAACTAATGGATGAAGATGACCAGGGGCAGGGCTAGATGAAAAATAATGAAAGAAGAGTCAGTAGATCAGTTGCACAATCTGCCTTGCTGAAAAGCCAAACAATTTGCACTGACATGCAGCTTAAGAATGAAATACTACCTGTGTCAACACTGCCTTTGAAAAATTGCTTGTCAACCCTCCTTTGCAAAATGCTCAATTTCTCCTTTGAATTTCAAGTGTTTACAAGCACAAAAATCAAGATGGGGCTACGGAACTACTGATGCTTAAAATCTGTCACATCTCTACCCATCTAAACTGTATTCTTCAAGAAATTAATGTAAGTCTATCATACACTTTTTATTCGGATGCTCGGTTGCCTTTAAGAAGAATTTCTTCACAGAAAGAGTGGTTATGTGTTGGAATGGGCTGCGAGGTGGTGGAGCCACCGTCCCTGACAGTTTTAAAGCAAGATTGGACATGGCCCTTACGGCCACGGTCTAGTTGACACAATGGTGTTTTGTCAAAGGTTGGACTAGCTCTCAGAGGTCTTTTCCAACTTAATTGATCCTGTGATACTCTGTTTGCAGACTAGGAACAGGGAGCAAGGGAGAAAACTCAAAATATCTAAATCTCAGCTCCATTCAATTACTGAAAAAAAACCTGTGGTAGTTTTATTTCTGCATCTCCACAGAAGAATGTTTTAGTCCAATAACTAAAATGCTTCTTTAGTAACCACGACTATCAATAATTACACCAACTGCTCACTGTCTGTCAGAGATCAAAAACATCAACCACTAACTGGGAAAGAAAAAACCCAACAAAACACAACCAAAGGAACTGAACTTGACTCTAGTGCTCTACACTAGAGTTTGAACTGGTGCAGCTTTGCAGCACCCACTGCATCCCTGCACTGAGCAGATTAGGGCAGCAGTGAGAGCCGCCGTAATTTTCTGAACCAGGCTGCCGGTATGCAATGCCACGCCTGCTGTGTCCTGCAAAAAAAGACCACCCAGGTCTTAAGGCCATCCAGGATGTACTAATTTGGCAGATATGAATGCAAGCCACTGTGACCAAGAGGCTTTACCAAGGACCGGATATAAGGAAGAACTTTTGTACAGTGACAGCAGTGAGGCATTGGTACAGGTTGCCCAAAGAAGTTGTGAATGCCCTATCCCTGGAGTTGTTCAAAGGACAGGGGCTGGGAGTAACCTGCTCTAGTGGAAGGTGTCTCTGCCCTCGGCAGGGGGCTGGAATGAGATGAACTTTAACCTCTCTTCCAATCCAAACAATTTCGTGATCCTGTGACTATTAGAGTAACACCAAGATCTGTGATACTCTGCATGTTGTGATACTTTCCTTCCACTTTGTGAAGTTTGTTTCCTGTTCCATAATACAACACACGCTACGGTAGCGTGAAGAGAGGAATTGCTGACCTTTTAGTTCACAAGATAATACGGCTCTGGGTCCCAGCTGAGTCTTCACTCTGAATTCTGTTTTCAGTTGGCACACTAACTCAAGAAGCGGATGGATTCAGCCCCACTCTCGGTACCTAAGATTCACACAGCCAGCACGCCTATCTGAGCCCTCAATACCGAGTCCAGTTTTTTCTCCTTGTCCTTATTTACGGGAAATTCCAATCCCAAGGCCGAAAGTTTCAGGCGGGCGCGGGCACACAGCGGATGACACGGCAGCGTGGCCGGCGCGCTGGGCACTGCCGGGTTTCTCCTGCCCGA
>VZTG01000247.1:104389-147765 GCA_013397845.1 Melanocharis versteri
TGACCTGCGGCTGCCGGGCGGGGCGGGGCGGGGGCGGCCCCGGGACGGCCCCGCAGGGCTCGGTGGGGCGGTGTAGCTCTGCGCGCTGGAGTCGCCGTCGCTCTGTTGTCCTCTTCCTGAGGTAGTCACCCCAGCGTTTGCCGCCTTTGGCAGCGGCGGCCTGCGGGGCTGCCGGTGTGCGCTGCGGCGAGCTGATCGCTGAGTTGCAATGTAGAACTACATTGGAATGGTTTGGGTTGGAAGGGACCTTTTAGGTCATCTAGTTCCAACTCCCGTGCCACGGGGACCACTAGACAAAGTTGTTCTAAGTCCGATCCTTGGACACTTCCAGGGCAAGAAAGACAAGGAACTACTGGAGAGTCTACAGCACAGGGCCACAAAGATGCTTAGGAGTCTACAGCACTTCCTATGGGAAGAGGCTCAGGGAGCTGTCAGAAGACCCTTTTCAGTGAGACGGGACGAGGAGCAATGGCCATAAACTAAAAAACAGGTTTCACCTTAACATGAGGAAGACCTTTACATTGCGAGTGGCAGAGATGGGGCGGTGGGAGATGCCCAGGGGGGTCGTGGAGTCTCCCTCTCTGGAGACATTCAAAACCGACCTGTACGTGTTCCTGTGGAGCCGGCTCCGGGTGTCCCTGCCTTGACAGGGGAGTTGCACTAGATGATCTCCAGAGGTCCCTTCCAACCCCAACAATCTGTGATTCGGGCTCCCTGGGCAGCCTGTTCCGGTGCCTTACCACCCTCGCAGTAAAGATTTTTTTCCGATGATTTAAGCTGCATTATCCTCGTGCCGCCGTGGTAAAGCCAGCTGGCGCCCCGTTTCGGCGAAGCGCTGCCTGTGCCCGGCTACAGCGCTTTTGCCACGGGCGCGCGTCGCGCCGGGCGCGGGCTGAGTTGCGCCCAGACACAACGCGGCTGTGCCGGGGCTCTGGCCGGCGCTGTGACCGCCCGAGCCCCCTGCCGTCTCCCGCCGGAGTCCCGGCAGGCAGCGGCCTCCCGGGAAGTCGCACGTCCTCCCTGATCCCGGCAGGCGGCAGTGCCCGAAGGCGGGAGGCGCGCGGCTGCGGCTTTTCCCGCGCAGCCCGTGAGGTGATCCCGGCGGGAGCGCCCCTGCCACGGGTGCTTCCTCAGACTCCTCAAAACCTCCCGGCTGCCGCAGGAGTCCCTCGCCCTGCCTTGGGAGAGCTCTCCCGCGGCGCTTGGAGCGAGGCTTCCCTGTGGCGCCGCTCTGCTTTGCTGCCTGGTGGGCTGAGGGCACAGGGAGCAGTGCCTTCCCCTTCTCTCGGTGAGGCTCTGTCACCTATCCAGCATCCTGTTTCCCTTCAGTTTTGCCTGAGGTAAAATATGTTTCCTTCGCTCTGGTCTCAGATGTGTTTGATGGCTTTGTCTGTATTTCAGGCCAGTAAGGGTCCCCACATCCCCGTGTCACGTCCATACACAACTTGGGTGCCTCAGCAGCAATAGCCCCATGGACACACTCAGGCGTGATTATAGGCTGGATTTGCGGGTTTTTTGTAGCATAAAACTTACCCGGCGTGACCTGTCACCCTTCCTCAAAGCTGGTGCTTAACTTCTGCACACTGAGCCTGAGTGCAGGACAGCTTCCTACTTCACTGAATGCCACCACCATCTTCAGATCCTGCCTCTACTTTTCAGTCAGCCTGACAGTAAGAGCAGCTGCTCTCCCTCAGATTGGTGTTTTTGCCAGCTTTAATAAGGAGGGTCTTCATTCTGACTTTCAGGTTGTTACCGAAGATTGCAATTATTGCTGCCGAGCTCTGGGATTTAGTTGCCTGTTCTGACAGAAAAGACGGCAATAGCCATTCCCTGACTGATGTTCTGTTCAACTTAGCAGGAGCTCAGCGATGGTTTCAAGTTCATGTGCTGTGATTATTGGCATGGAAAGGTGTAATTTCTCCCACACACGTAAAGTCCTCTTGTACAGAGGGTGGTTGTGTTGATTTCCAATGATTTATAACCAGTAGTTCTTTCTTAGCTGGCAGTTCTGTGTTAACTGCTACTTTTCTCTTTATCCTCTCCCCTGAAGGGAGAGGCCTTTTGCAAGCACTCTGTCCCATTAGCTTTTAAGATGTATGGGAAGATTTAAGTTAGGCTTAATACAGCAAGTGGTTCCCACAGGCGAGTGGTCCTCAAACAGCAAGCAGGGCACTGGAGCGTTGCAGCATGTGTTTTACAACATCTCCGCCACAAAAGTCCGCAGTAAACATTATGAAAGCTGAGGAGTCAGTCTTTCTTTTCCATGGTTGCATAAGCACAAGATTTTTTTTCTCATTTGTTTAAAATGGTCCTTTCCCTTGAGCTGTGGCTTTTGGAATTCTCTGATGAAATTACAGTCTTGGCTGGCATTTTTAAAAAACCCTGCTTTTCATGATTGCTGAAAAAAAATTGAAATGTGGTTTCCTTTAAGGCTAAGAAACAAGAATACATTTATTTTCTTTTAAATTACAGTTGTAAAACACTCACCTTGTGATTTTTCTAGGATATGACTGAGGTTAATCTGTTTAATGTGTTACGCTGTAAGGAAAGCAAAGCAAAATCAGAACAGCAAAGTTATCTTTGACATTGTTCCTGGAAAATATGTTTCCAGTTCATAATGATTTTATCACAATCTACAAAATTGCTTTTCAGGTGAATACCTGGTGAGTCCATAAAATTTGGGATCAAAATATTTATTTCTGTCCTTACTGCGCTGGCGAGACCATTTCACAAAAGCGTTTTAGGTTTTGGAGAGGGGAGAAATAGTAAACCAAATTTTTCTGGTGTGCAGTGTTCGTTCCTTGCTTTCTAACTATCTGTCTTTCTTTGAAATACTTTGATTAAAAAAGGTCCTACAGTTAAAAAGTGTCCTTTTTTTTCAAATGATGAGATGTTAGGTTTTTGGGTGTTTTGGTTTTTTTTTTTTTTTTGGTCCTAAATATTCTAACTCATTACACTGAACCTGGCCTGTGCTGCAAGGCAAAGGAGCACACAACAGGCACCCAACAAGACGGGTAATATGAATGCATGTTATTCCCATTCGCATGTAATTTGTTAGTACTGCATCAAAGAATCATATTGTTAGTCTGAAATTCTGGTTCTTTGGGTTCATTTTGGTGGCTTTTAGGAAGTTCCAAAAATGACAGTGTTCCATCACATGTGCTCAGTTGATATGGCAAGAAGCATACATGTACTCTGTATTCTTTTGTCCTTGTCTTTACGCTGAATATTTTGGCTCTTGCAAATAATTATTTTTTCAAGTATAATGCATTACATATAGCAAAAGGATATTCAGCTGTTTAGCTGACTAAATTATATTTTTGACATATTCTTAATCAGAAGATGATTGATTATTCATTTTCCTACTAACACATATTATAAAGTTCTGTAAACAAATACCTGCCTTATAAAAATGATTTTTTTTTTTGTATTTCAAGACTCAGGTACTGCTTTGGGGCAATCAACAACACACCATGAATAGCACCAGACACCAGTCTCTGTTCTTTGTCAGTCTGCCTGAGCTGCAAAAACTCTGTGCTGCTACAGTAACACTGAGTTCTCAGATACCAGAAACTGAGGCAAGGAGTACACAGATAAAGACATGCAGGTAAAGAGTTTTGAGGGCTATTATTTCCAGAAGCTGCTAGTGGTTGTTATTCAAAAATTTTATCATCAGTACTAGAATTAACTGTAATAAAATCAGCAAAATTCTTATCAGTGACTAATAGTACAAAAATGTTTTAAATTTTTTTTTTCTTGGGCAGGGGACTTGCTGGATATTGGGAAAAAAAAATCTATTATGTTTTAAATTTCATGGACTAAAGCTAAGAAATCCATATACTTCAAATTAATAAATTAAATTAATAAATTTTTAATTAATTAAAATTAATCTGTGTTTACCTGAAAAGATGGAATGCTTCATGTAAGGTTGAGACTAAGTGAAAAGACTATTTGGAAAGCAGATGTATGCTCCTTAGCATTCACCAAGCATTATGTTATTCCCTTTAAAAGAAAAGGGGAGAAATGAGAAATTCTGCCAAAAGGAACACTTTTGGAGAGCTCCATTTGTGTGCCAAAGGCCTGTAGTCTTTGTCTTAGACCACTGTGGGTGATCTACAGCAAGTAACTTGGACTAATCCAATTTATTATGCTTAACCAATGGAAACTCATTAGAAGTGGAATGTATTGTGTTTGCAGAAGGCGAGGAAAATAAATTCAAGCTGAGAAAATGAAACATTTTTAATTTCTTTCTCACCTCTTTTATAGACAACTATTATTCCTGTATCAAGAGATCCTTTCTGCACCTGTTATGGGGACACTGAATCAAATTTCGGTTGTGATGGCGGTCAGTATCACTGTGTAAATAAATATCTGTAGTTACAGACTGCTGCAGATGAGCAGAGTGCACCTCACTCAAAAAAGAGAAGCAGCACTATGTTTTATTGAGGTAAAATAATAATTTGACAGAGTTCAATGGGCCAGACGGAATTTAGCAAAGTTCTAGCAGTGGTCTGACAAGGCTCAGGAAGTTTGATTCCAAGGTTTGCCTTAATAATTACACATGCGAGAAACATGAAAAAGAAAACTGAGTTAGAATGACTCAGAGAGAGAGCAGAGGTGCGAAGAGTAAAGAGGGCCCTCCTGTGGATATGTGAGGTTCCGACTGGATCCCTTTTTGGCATTCCTTTTTGGAGCCTACGTGGTTCTCTCAACCTTTTATAAGGAAGGATGTCTTAGTTTCCAGTATGAAATCTCGAAACTTGAGAGGAGTCCCTGCTCAAACAGAGTCACCTGCCATGCAGGCCAGCTGTCGTACAGTCTGGCATTCAGGGAGTGCTCAGATTGGGCCCATCCTGATTTTAATATTTAAAAGGTGAAGTAGTTGGCTCCTAGTCAATAGTATAGGCAAGACAGATGTCTTTGATTTAGTGCTGGTAGCTCTTTCTGTGCTTTGGTTATCTTGCACTTTCGGGTTTCAAAAACACCTTTTGCAATATTTTTCAAGACACTTTCACTCCCTTGTACATGAGCCAGGGACTTTCCACCTTGCAAGTTCATCCCAAGGATGTGAGGCCTGTTGCTTTTTGGTCAGTCTGAACCAAAGTATGGCTAGGGGTCAATTATATTCGTCATACATACATGTTATGTTTCTCTAAGAAATGTTTTGTTTGAGGATCAAGGATAAGTAAAAATATTTCATTTCTAGCAAACATTTATTTTTGTGCGTTAGTGGTGTAGAAGGACAACTTAAGTCCTCTACTCTTTTGATGAAATGGCCTTTTCGGATGGTGAACCAATCTGTGGAATGAAATGGACTCAGTTGGTAAAGTGCCACCCAATTTGCAATGGGAGAAGCAGGTGCAGAGTTCTGCAGCTTTGTTTTGGGCAGTCTTTGGCTTGCTTGACTTGCTTGTGAATGTATCTTTAGCTAGAAATGAGATTACACTATGACAAATGCCTGAGCTAATTTTAGTTTTCTCCTTTAAAACACAGGATAAAGTGTTTGCTTAACTATTCCCTTGCATGCTTTTCAAAGGCAAAGTCACTGTCGCACCAGAATTTAATTTACAATTTGCTAAAATACCTCTTAATATCTGGCACTTCATTTATTTTTTATTGTTACTTTTAGATACCATTTTACGAATCAGGAATATGTCAAGCCTATGTAGAGAGACAAGGAGCTACTGTAAGTGCTGAAATATGACATAGTTCTTTAGACTGTTACACTTGTCTGCAATTGCTGTTGCCAGAGATGAGTATTTTTCATAGACCCTGCAGTTTGCACTACAGAAGCCAAGTTTCAGGGTGAATAAGTCTGCCCCATAGACAAAATGTGTCCTGTGAATTGGGACAGGGTAAATATACTTTGTCAGAGTCAATGGTTTTTAAGAAGTTTGTGAGCAATTTCTGTAGATTTCTCTGCTGCAGTGGCATCCTGCTCCTGCTCAGAGGCTTTGGGGACTGACCTCGAGACAACCTTTGGGCCACAGACCTGCAGCTTTCCTGCTGATGTCGTCCCCCTCCTCCAGTGGGAATGTTCGGGCAGCTGAACTGTCTCCCCATTCACCTGTGGGTTTTCCCAGCCTGTACAGGACAGTCTCAAGGAAACAAAACGAAAGCATAGAGAAGAAATGGAACTCCTGAGCTTAACAGCTGATATATTTTTAGACCATTATGCATATGATTTACTATCTTCTAGTATGCAGCATCTGTGGGGTTTATGAATGTATGTGTGGAGGTACTAAAATTGCTGAGTCAGAAGACTGATTATAACCAAAGCCAGCAGGTCTCATAATTCATTTGTGCAGCCAGTTGGGTATATTTTAATTTGTTCCAGGAAGTGCAAATGCATATGCAGATTAGTAAGACATACACTGTTCAAATATGCTTACCTTACAGAACTGCGTTATGTTGATATGTGTAGGTGACCTGTCATTGTTAGGTTTTCCAATACCAAGCAGTTCCTTGCAGGATTCATTAGAAACATCCCTCTGGAAATGTATTATTTAACTCTTTTTAACCTACTGGAATTAGTTTCTTGACTGATGCTGGTGGTCAAGAGAAAGCTCTGCAGGAGAAGCAGGCAAGCAGAGCTGTTGAGTGAGCAAAGCCACATTTATCTACTGTGATTGCCAGAAAATATCTCTGGTCTTGAGTCCGACAGCAGAGGTAATGTCAGCTTTGGATGTTGTGCCTGCTGTCTGGAGGGAGTTACATACCTAGTAAAGTACTCCAGAGGGTTCATTTAATCTTTTCCCCAAGTCTGTTACCAGCCCTGTGAAAGCATTCTAGGAACTGTTGTGCACCTCCCTTTGATGGCGCATGGAATCCAAATGCCTGCATCAAATACTGTGCTAACTTCCTCTTGTAGCTAAGTAGGTGAAAGCTAAACATGTGTGGCACATATTAGGATTTGGCTCCAAGATAAAGTAGCAGTATATTTGCTGAAATTTTGACTGAGGCCTTAAAAAAAATCTGTTAAATTATTAAAATCGTATATTCCTTTTTGTCACTGTTGTTGTTAGCTGGAAGCACCGCAAACAGTTACTCCAGCCCTTCTCCAAACCTGTCTCTCCTACACACTTACAGCCAGGCTTGCACCCAGATGGAACAAGGCTGGTCATCTCTTGGTGCAAGGTATTTGACTAACTGGGTCGGGGATCAAGCATTCAGTTTTCAGTTCTTTATTGTTGCATTTGTTTTCCATCATTTAAATTACATCATTATTTCATTCATTATAGTAAATTGTTTCATTCCTTTATCCTATTACTTTTTTTCTTTATTTGCACTTTTATTGTTTTGTTATCCAACAATGACTCAAGTTAATATTCTGAATGGACATGCCATTCACCTTTTCATCTGCTTCCTTATCTTTGTAATAGCTCAGATAATTATGTCAACTGGATGCAATGTACCAGATGAATAATTTCCTAACTAAGTATTGTTGGACAGAGAATATGTTCTAAAACTTTGGCCTGTTTTTCAGATTCATGCTTTCAGCAGTGGCACTTCTGCACATAGTTTGAGGGCTCTTCTAAACAGAAGTGGTTTTTGGTCAGACCCTCTCCTTCTACCAAGCTCTGTCTTTTTTGGATCATAGTTGCTTTGCCTAACATCTCTGATAACTCCTGTGTAGTATAAATGTGAATCACCAAAGTATGAAAAGCTAGTGTGCTCATAATAAGTAGAGCAATTGTATACATAATTTCAAATATAAACTGAGAAAAGTGTGCCTGTTGTTATCTTATTTCCAGACACAATAACAACAGTACCTTGTTCTCAGTATCTTCAAACTATATGGGTCTCAGAATGAAATCAACTGATTCAGGAGTAGTAGCTGGAAGCAGAGGGTTAGGAGGAAAAAGTGATGTCTAGATTGCTGCCCACTAATACACTTTTACATGTCTCTCTTTCTTGTAGAAGATCTTAATGAATCAGTGAAAAGTTAATTGATAGAGGGGATTTTCTCTCCTTAGAAGGCGCACACCTTTCAGCATTTGTGACAAACAAAACTGTGTGATTTCTCCTTTTTTTTTTTTTGCATGAAGAGTTTAGACATGTGGTTTAGAAAATAATGTCTGTCTATTCTATTTATTAAGGGAAAGACTTTTTGTCTCATTCAGGAAGGCAAAATGCTGTTGGTAAGTACAATATTCTGTTAATGGTAAAGTTGAGAGAGCAAGGTAAAGTTAAGCACTTTCATACTGCCACAATCTAGGTATTACCAGCACCGTGTCTTTGGTTTTCATTCTGAAATAACTTCTGTCAAAATACACTTGGTGGCAGGTGATGTTCTGTCTGTAGTAGTTGTCAGCTCAACTGAACCTTTGGAAAATTACCCACAAAGAAGGTAATTCTTATACTAATAATCTACAGTCTTAGATTGACATTTGCCATTTTAAAATTATAATTATTGGAATCAAATGCACTTGCCTCAAATTACGAGTCTTGCAAGTGATGTGAAAGTTCCATGATAATAGATAGGAAAATGAGCCTCAGTGACTGTCCAGTGTACACTATGTTTGTTGTTCACAAAAGTGAAGTCACAAAGCATCTTCTTAGCTATTGCAAAAATTACGAAGTAGTATTTTTATTCCAGTATAAAAGTTAAAGGTTACATTTGGGGATATTGGAGCCTAAATTTGTTACAGGGGCATATGCTGAAGAACTCAGAACTGAGTGAAAGTTCTGAAGGTGTGTCAATAAATGCTTGCCTTGCTCATATAGTCTTTCCTATTGACAGCTCCTGGATAGATAATATTGGGCTGAATGACTCAGTGCAGCAGATGGTTATATGAACTACATTTGTTTTGAAAATGGGTGTTTATGTATCAAGGATATGAGTATCAAGCACGCAGTTGCACAGCCAGCATTGAATTCCTGAGTTACTGTATAACAGTAATTCACTATTATTTTTATTTTTCACAGATAAAATGCACCTAATTTTAATTTCCATGCTGAGAAAGTCTAGCCTTTTGATTTTCAAACACAGTGTTTTGACTAACAATTACCTTAAATAAATATTTGGGTTAGCTTTCTGTCTAAGAGATGAGCTGTAATTCAAAACAGAGCATTGTGCTTTTTTTTCAATTTAGTTGTAGACCTCAATGTGTCAGAGAGACAGCTTTGCATCAGTGTGGAGCCTTGCTCAATTCGGCTGCCACCCCCTGAGGTATAAGCCAGTTATATTTTCTATGGCTGTGTTTGTTTTATTAATCTTTATCTTCTTTTCTGTTAGGTGACTTCCAGTTAGCATGATGGGGATAGAAGTGCTTATTTCTGATTGCACTGAGACGTTAACCACAAATTATTGACTATCTGCACAGGTTATAAAAGCATAACGTCCATATTGTATCTATATTAATGCATTCTAGCAAACATTGTAAAACTGAGATTCAAGGCTAAGAGAGCTTTCAAAAATTAATATAGCAGTGGAGTGTCTTTGTGAATCTAGATGTCCTTCTAGCAAAGGAAGGAAGTTTTCTAGAAAGAAGTTTTTCTTCTTGTTTTCTAGAAAGCTTTCAGTCACACTATAGTATGTAGACAATTTTGAGTAACAATAGTGCAACTACAGGTGAGTTGTTGGCACCATGTTCAAAGTCCCTTTATATGGTTATTATGGAATCTGCTTAATTTCTATGCAGCTTCCAAAATATTGGAGCAGCCAGGACTATGGTGCTTGTAAGCATAATTTATACATTGTTTAAGAAATCATGTTTGAGGTTGAAAACTTATCATCCTTTTTAGCAGCCATGTCACCTGTGGTGAATATATCCATACATGCAGGGCATATTTTTCAGGCTTCCTGGTTTCTTCTAAAATAAATATTTCCGATCCAAAGTCTTCTTTGTTGGAATAGAAGAATAGGTTTCCTTCTGAGACCTGCTTGGGACAGCATAAACATTAAAGCTATCTATAGGAAGCCAGTTTCCAAATGACACAGACCAGTGATGGAAAATGTCACGATGTGGCTTTATTACCAGTTTGATCCTTTCAATACTTTTCTAAAACAGAAATGGCCAGATTTTCTTGTCAGTGAATAAATGCAAACCCTCATAGACCATAGAAAGATAAAATGTTTCTCAAATCTAAGTCTTTGATTGTCCCCTACAGTCAAATTCTGAGATTGTGAAAAAGTGTGGTGTTTTTTGACTTCTCAGAGGATGAAACTGCATGTCCCATTAATTCTGTTCCTTGGATATTTGCTCATGCTTAGGCAAAGTGACACACGCAGTTACTAGAATGTCAAGCATGGGTTTCTGATTTGAATTTTTAAAAAATGTGCATGGAAGTGAGACAGCTCTCAGTTTGAGAAATTCCTTCTATACTCTTTTTAAACCATTTCAAACAATGTTTAAATCTCAATGATTTCAATAAAATTTAAGCCTTGTACTTGCATGGCTTGTGAAAGTGTAGGGTCTAACATAAGATAGTGTGCAATCTGATGATGGGAATATCTTCTGAAACAATCTCTCTGTGAGAGCTGATGAAAGAATAATAATAGATTAAGTTTCAGTGTATCACGATACACAATTATTTTTTAAAATTTTAAATTTGTACTGCTGTAGAATTATTTGCAAATAAACTCTCTTTTCTGTTTTAAGCTGGGAGATTTTGATATTTCAGCAAACACCGTAAAGCTGTTTGACAGCAACGAAAATACAGTTATTCAGCAACATTCCATTTTAAGTAACTGGTGCTATGTTTTGCCAAGGTAGGAATCTGTTCACATTTCAGCAGAAATAAACATTTCTCGGAATGTTTGCCTTACAAATTGTGAATTTGATACTAGTAATAAGCATAATTCTGTTTTACTGTCTGGTATATGTTTAGGAATCTTTTGTTTTGTTTTGTTTTTATTATTTTGTTGTTAAGGAAAATAAGAAAAATTGATCAACAAATCATAAATTACACATTTAAATACTATTTCAGTTTTACTAATTTTTGTGCTACTTACATGGAATGCAAGAGATTCAATTTTTCTCAAATACAATTTTAGCAGAAAGTCAATTTAAGGAAAAAGTATTTCCACATTTGCCACGAACTACCTCCATGTTTACCTACGATTTTTCATCATTAAATATAAGAGAAGTAATGATGATATTTGCTTTTGTTCTACATTCACTGCTAGCGAGTGTTGAAGAGAAATTGCACTTGAAGGTGTCAAGTTCTTTTCCATACTACAGGAAATATTGCTATTGTTATGTCATAAACTTATGAGCTAAAGGTATTAGTCCTCAAAACATAAAAATAATCTTCAAATACTTTGAATGCCAAAAATAAGATTTTTTTTTCCCCAAGAGACTGGTACCTTTTCAGCTGGATTTTATGACACCCTTTCTAAGCATCCCTTCTTTACCTGTGCACAGCATGAAAATGGGTCAGATCATAAACATCAGCCACATAATTCCTCCAGAATCTCCTTTCCATTCATACAAGGATTTTCAGATGCACTGGAAGAGTCTGGTAAGAAACACATCACTGCTTTCATTTTTCCCTCCCTTTTTTGTGCCTATTGAGTTTGTCCTTGTAATACCTGTTTGTATTTGGTTTATCTAAGTATGGATATATTCTTCCTGAGGATCTCGAAGAGACAAAAATATACTTGAGTGTTTACTTCAAACCAATAGGGGAAAGATTCTTCACGTATCCTTTTAGAATGTATTTGTTTTGTTTCCTCTCCTACACTTCTAGCAAAGCTCTGCTTTTCATTTTTGAATGTTCCACATTTCCTTCTTTTATAATTTTATAGAAGTCAGTAGAGAAGTGTTTCACTAGACAAATTGAAACAAAATGTTTGATCAGATCTCTGTCCCAATATTGAATAATAGGGAGTCAAATAGAGCAGTTTGCTTCATGGCTTCCATAAACAATGTGATAAAACCACTTTAAATGTGATGTAAAAGGAAGTGGTGTAAAAGAAAGTTAAATTATGTAGAAATGTGGCCAAAAAAGATTTCTTTTAAAGAGAATTTTCCTGCCAGGAAAGACTAGTCTAAGGGTTACTTGTATTGAGTAATCTTTGCTATCATAGGTTAGTGTGGTATAATTGTGCTGCAGTCCTGTAACTTTATAATCTTCAGGCCCTTAAGGAATTAAGTGCTTTTGTTCACTTTTTAAAAAAAGCTTTAGACAAACTCATGCTTTCTTCTCAACAAAGATAATTAATAACTATAGAAATGTAAAGAAACTTGTTATGTATCCCTGAACACTTACTCAGGTACCCTTTAAGTTGCATTCGAAGTCAGCCAGTGCAGTATTTCCCTAGAACAGATGCAGAAAATGTAGTGAACTCTTTTCTTTCTGACATGAAGAGCAATTTTTCACAACTGTGTGGATTTCCAGTAAAGATGACAAGTAAAGCACTTTATGCTACAAAGGAACTCTCCAGGGCTTCCGTGCATGTAAGGCTTTTTATAAACGTATTAATGGCACTTACTTTTTCACGGTATGAAGTGTTCTTTATCATAGTCAGAGCACAGTACGAGCATATAACTATGCTTTTCACAACAAACTACCAATCCTGTAACTTTTAATTAATGTGTAAGTAAAAACTGCAGATTTGACATTGTAAAGTTATTATTAACATTATAAATACATAAAAAATGTACTTGGTGTTAATTAGTTGCTATCATTATTTGCAATTCTATAGATGCTTTTTTTTTTACGGTTGGATATCCAGAACTTTCTCAAATCTCTTCCATAATAATAATAACAACAGTAATAACAACAATAATAATAACAGTAACATTATTACTGTTGTTACTATTACAAGGGCATGTAATGACAGGACAAAGAGGAATGGCCTTAACCTGAGAGACGGTAGATTTAGATTAGATATTAGGAAGAAAGTTTTGCTGTGAGCGTGGTCAGGCACTGGAACAGGTTGCCCAAAGGTGTTGTGGATTCCCCATCCCTGGAAGTGTTTGAGGCCAGGCTGGATGCAGCTTTGAGCAACCAGTCTAGTGAAAGTTTCCCATGCCCATGGCAGTGGGGCTGGAACTAGATGATCTGTCAGGTTCCTTCCAACCCAAACCATTCATGACTCCATTATTATTATTATTATTATTATTATTATTATTATTGCAATTTATTTAAAAAGAAAAAGAAGACTGTGTGGACATAAGCATTTTAAAACACTCAGGCTGATTTATTCTGTGTCTGGTGATGGAAAGGAGGCAAGTAATCAAAACTCCTTTAATTTGAGGTTGTGACAAAGGCTAAGGCTCAAATTTCTTTGGTAGTAGCGTGTGAAAGAAGAAATGAAGTAATTAATTCTGAACAAAGAATAGTGACAGAAGTTGCCGAGGTTCTAAAATACTATAATCCTCTTTCAGAACGCTGTTCCTGTTTATGTCTCTCCAGTGATCAAAGCTAGAATGGGTCCTCTGTGTCATCTGCAGTTTTTATAGACATCCAAACTGTCTTTTGCTCAGAATACAGATGCTCTTAGAAGTCTTAAGAGATGAGGAGCCCCATCAGTCAAACCCTCTGCAGAACCCCTCAAAAGGGGTAGACATTATCCAGTTGGAAAGCACTAAACCAAAATAATTACTGTAATTTAAATCTTTCCTTCTGAGAAATAGAATATTCTAGCATAGTTTGTAGACAAAGAGCTGGGGGAGGATTAAAAAAAAACCCACCATAATTTATAGTGACAACTAAATATTGTTCAAAAGTACAGTCATTCTAATCCGAAACACAAAATTGTATGCTTATATATTGTGATGTGTATTAGGTTGATACCATATAGTGATACATTAGATGGCACTATCAGATCTTTAAATCCAGTTTATTCAATTTAGCAGCTCTTGTTGTGTTGCAGGAAATAAAACCTAAGCATACGAAACTGGACGGTGAGATGGTTTGTGTAGTATCTCTAACGCAGGCTCCTCCAAGGAAACCGACTTTGCCTGGAATTCCTTCACCATGCAGTACGGAAAACAGCCACTGGATGGAGCGTTTGATCAAAGAGCCAGGGACACACAGTTTTTCGAGTAGCAATAAGAGTACGGGAGGGGTTAGCATTGAAGCTGCAGAGAAATCAATGAGCAATAAGCAAATACCAGGAGTACCAGAGTTACCAACTGCAAACTCTTTAAGAACAAACTCTGTAAACTCAGTCTTTGAATCCACGCTCCCAAAAGTCAGCAAAATTATACCAATTTTCAAAGGGAAGTTGATGCAAATGAATGGAAAGATCTCAAATCAAACAGATAGGAGGAAAAGGGAAAATTCTAAAAGGCATTCACCAGTAAAAAGTGTAGGTGTTTCATCTTCTATGCTGTCTGTGCACAAGTCCAGCATAACTCAGGTTTTCAAACATATTCAAAATACGCCAGTCAAAACTCCTACTGACAACAATGTGCTTCAGGTAAAGAACACAAAGACACAGTCCAAGCATGGTACACCCATATTCCGATGGAAAACCCCGTCTGGTGGACAAATTGTTAACTCTGATTTTTCTGAAAACTCAGCTTCAGGTGGGAATCCAAGTGAAGTCAATCACAGAAAGGCAAATTCTCCATTCTTTCTTAAGAATGTTGGACAAGTGCTTCAGAAATCAAACACCAGTCCATGTCTGAGTACATATGGATCTCCTACTTCCAGTGCAAGAAGGGGAAAAAAGTTTGCAAGTCAAAATACTGCTCAAGTTCTTGAGAAACAACAGCAGTCAAAGGAAGTGCATTTGCAGATTTGTAAATTAGATGATGAAATGACAAATTCCAGTTTGTCACCACAACAAACAAAGAGATCAAATAAAGGAGCTGGGTTAAATATTCATGAATCTGTCTTCAAAGATACAGTGTGCATGGCCAAAAGTGAAGAAAACAAAGCAGCATGCCACTCTGAGGACTGTACTGCTGAGACAACCAGTCATTCCAAATCTAACTTTGAACAGGTACAGTAAAGAACAGGGTTCATTCTCACTGCTTCTCACAAATTCAAAAACAACGTTAAGCAATAAAGAGCATGACTTTCATCATGTTCTACCATCATTCTCAATATAGTTTTCTAAAGTTCTACCATATAACTTAATGTTTTCAGCCACTGCTGCTTTTTTTCTGAAAAGGAAGATGATTTACTGTGTTTTGTGAAATACACACTTCTTTTATTTGGGATTTTTCTGGTGGGGCAATTAGTTTTCATTTGTTTTAGACAGTTTATCAAGGTCTCTGTGAGGTTAACATGGTGACATTTTTTTGGTGTTTAGTCTCTCTTCATATAAAATCATATTAATGGAATAATTCCTTCCTCCTGAAAGGAATCTCAAACCTCATCAATTGTGTAGTGCTGACAGCAGTTGTGTGTAAGGCATTGTGCTGTTAGACAAACATGGAAGTTTTGCAAATACAAGTTTAATTACAATTTCACAAAAAACAGAAGTTGCAACAGGAAAAAAATCGACCAGCCGTGAGGGAAAAAATATTCAGAGTGAGAATGGTCAACTACTAGAACAAGTTGCAGAGAGAGGTTTTTGGGTTTGCTAGCCTTCCAGATTCTCAGAACTTGACTGAATGGGGCCCAAAGCAAGGTGATCTGTCTTTGAAGTTAGCTCTGTTTTGAGGAAAAGTTATGATTACATGACAGCTAGAAGTACTTTACAACCTAATTTTTCTGTGATTCTCCCTGCATTTCAATTAAATAAATAGTTGAGCTGATTTCAGTGCAATTTTTATGAGGATGATATCCCATATATTGGGTACATGGATGAAATGTCTTGGGCTTATCACTTTTTTCATCTATATGGTGTAATCTGGTGGGTTATCTCAGCTTTGTGTAATGAGGGCACCTTTTCAAAAAGCAGGTAATTTTAAAAGTTGGAGAACTTGTTCAAAATGTTGTGGGGTGTTTTTCTAATGGAGATATAAACTTCTGTACTTTAAGACGATTACAGGGAACAAGTATCTGACATGTGAAACACTGACCTCAAAACCGACTTTGCCAGTCAAGGAGAGCAGCATGGAAGCATCTGTAAAGAAAGGTTGTGCCAGAAGAAGACAGGTAAGCCTTCCCACTTACACTCCTTAATCCAATCCAGAAGGACCTTAATTAAGAGATAAAAAAGATATTTAAAAATTTTTAGCATGTTCCAATTAAAATGGGCAGGCCAAGAAATCTTATTGACCTCTCTGGATAAAATTAACTTTAACCAGGATAAATTTAACAGTAACCATTGGGTATGATAGTGTTACTTGAAATTTCATTTAAAATGTTTGTCTCCAGCAAAAGATGCTACTAAAATGTTTAATGATGTTACTGTTTCTGAAGCAGATTTTCTGATTCTCCAGAAAAGTTTTGTCCTGCCCAGTATAACTCTGGGCATTCTCAGGGGCTCTGTGAGTTCTTCTTCTAAAGGACTTGAATTTAGCAACATTCTGTAGAAATGACTTTTTGTTTTGTTACGGTTTTAAAGCCAAATACGAGACAATTCTGGAAGTTTTAACTGTAATTAAAAGAATACAGAATGTGCTCTCTGTGCAGTTCAGAAAAGGCCAGTGCAGCGACCCCAGGGGCCTGCTGCAGGAACACACTCCTACCCCAGAGCTCGAGCTGCAGCGGCGAAGAGAGGAGTTTGTGTGGGAAGCGCCAGCCCAGCTGCTCTGAGCTGGCCCCATCCAACTGCAGCTGGGAAAGACCCTTCCACAGGGCCACAACCGAGTCACTGGTTACAGGCCCAGCACTGCAGTGCTACAGCAGTAGAGTCCCTCTCACAAAGAGAAGAAAACCAGCAGCTAAAAATAGCTGTTTATAAGAATAACAACCCCAGGGGTTCAGGTGTTGGGGGGAGACTTCCACCACCATATGAATTAATGAAGTCCTTTGCCTGCCGCTGGGCATGACTCAGACACACCAGGGCTGGTGAGCATGGAGAGCCTGTAGCTGGTCTGGCAACACTGCTGGAATGGGGAAGGGGCACTGCCCTGTCCTAGTCAGGAGTCACAAGTGCCACATGCATTCCTTGCTCTCCAGGCCGGCTGTGTATAGGACAGGTACCTGCCTGAGCCCTGCAAGCTGCTTTTGGGTAGTGTCAGGAGACAGCAAGTTCTCACTGCCACACTGCCACTGCATTGCTGCCACTGCTGGGCTTAAGAGAGGTGGATGCACAGCTCTCGGGAAGTTTCAGTGGTGTGCCAGGAATAGGAAAGAGACTTGTCTATTAAATGGGGTAGGGATGGACTCTCTGGTGCTTATTAGGCTGACTCCTCCTGTCCTCAGATTAAAACATAATGGTGCAAACTGTGGACGCTGCTAAACACGTCTCTGAAGAGCAAGCCTTTGTCATTACCTCAGAAATGATCGGTTGGTTTTGAAAGTCCTGGTTGCCAGCATGTAAAGAGTATTTTCAAAGTAGCTGTGGTCCTAATTATTTAGCCACTGTACTTATAAACATACTTTAAATTATTTCTGTTGGAAAGCAGAAACTTTTATTCATTACTTCTTAGTCAACAAAGCATTTCACTCGGAAACAACTTTTTCAGTTGAACTGTTAGCTTAGTATTGCTGCTTCATTTGCTTTACTGGTTTTTGCCCTTTTCTGTTTGTTTGTCTTGTTTTTGTAAGCAGAAAGAAGAAGGTTATTCAAAGTTAAAGAGAGCCAAAAGAAGTAAACCTTCTACTTAAGGTGTTCTGGAGTATTGAAAGAAAACTCTGGGTACGTTTATTACGAATTTTAATTTTTTTTATTAAAATAATATCGCATGTCTGTAATAGTTCCTACACTTTTAGATCATGATGATGATGTCAGATGTCTACAAAGGAACCACTTTACTAAAGAAATGGCTTCTAGAGCAAACTGGTGAGGTAACAGGAGCTAAGGACACTAGCAAAGAAGGCTTTGTGCTTTTTTTGTGAAAAAAGCAATGTTTAAAAAAAGGCATTTTGTACTTACTAGAATTTACAGTTCGACATAAATTTGTACTTTGGCTAATTTTTCTCTCAGACAAAAAATAAACCTGGTTTTTGGGCTTCAAAGTTTCATTTGAATCTGAGCTGAAGTTAAAACCAAAAACCCATTAAAGTGGAGCTGTGTATATTTTTTTATATCATTACGAGAAATAGGGTGGCTAAATGCTCTTGTGTTGCTGAGATCTAATCAAAGGACAAAATTGTCTGTCATAAAAACTGAATAAATTTAGTTTTGTGACAAGATATTTCAATACACATTGTGGGTGGTTGTCAATAATAGTCCTGCAGGATAAAACAAGCTTGTGCTTTGAACGTTTCTTTGAATTTCAAGAATACAGCATTAGGATATGGCATAAGAACCTCACCAGGTTTAAGGACCGAATGCCTATCACAAATGATCAGTAATAAAATGTGCAGGAAAGAGTAGCCTATACAGTTAACTGTTTCAGAGATAAACAGAAGTATATTTATTCAGATAAAACTATTGATGCAAGCAAAATTGTCACACAGACAGAACAGCACAAAAATGTATATTATACAAAGCAAACAGAAAAACAGAGCAATAAGGAAGCAAAATATAAGCTTTACATCTTTTAACCTGGCTTTTAGCTTCAATGGACGTGATAACAAGTAGCCAAATGTGCATTTTGTCTCAGAGATGCACTTTGTGTCCTTCCTTTCCTTATTTGGATATATTTCCTCCAGTGAACAAGTATATCAGTTGTCTGCTTTTCCTAAAGGAAGTCTGTGGTATGGATGGAAGCTTTCCATTTATGGCCTTCATACTTTGGTGTTCAGCATATTCTGTTCCTGTGTTTAGCATTTCATCTCTCCTGCTTCAAGGCAGTTCAGGCATGGTCCTCCTTCAGAGGTGATCTGTTTTAGTGATCAGCACAGATATCCTCAGGCCCAAAGTCCGTGACTTTCAGTGAGGACTGATGAGCAGGAGTGGTGTCTCTGAATGGTCGGAACTTTACTTTTTTTTAATCTGATTGTTTTCTTGTTGATGAGTTAAATGCCACAGGATCAAGTTGATTATGGTAGACAATGCTTAAACCCTGGAGAGAAAACAGTGTCTTCCATACAGTGTTTAAAATATGATTTCCAAGAATCCCACTGGTAAGGGTTCTTCATTGGTGTTGATGATTTAAAAAGAAAACTGGAGCTAAAACAACTTCTGCTGTTGGATTCGTGCCTAAAGTTTTGATTCTGAACAGCTTTGCTCTAAATTCCTTTATTTTGTATTACTACACATGCATTCAGAGTGCATGTTTTCATTTGAACGCTTGGGAATTACTTGTGAGCTTTCAAATTTACTGTGTAGCAAGATTTATGTGAGAGAAGTCCTTACATTGGAATTCAGTGATGTAGTCAGCAGAAAGAACTTTGTTCTATAATTCATGACAATAAAAACATTTTTTACAATTGTCTTGCAAAAAGGGTTGATTTTTATGACTTATGTACCAAGTTGCACAGCCTCTTGACTTGTCCAGGAAATCACAGCATAATCCTAATTTTTTTCTTTGTTTTGTTGGAGTGTGTTAATAAAGCAACGTGAGAGAAGTATTTAACATTTTAAGAAGCTGAACATTTGATTCTAATACTAAGAGTCTCTGTGCTAAGTTCTTTATTAATGGAAGTCACCCTATCATTTTCAAGGTCAAAAACTACTGTGAAAGGGAAATTTGTATTCTAAGACAAATCAGAAGAGCAGAGCTTCCAAAGGACAGCATATACTACTACAGAAAGATGTTTTAAAAGAAGCATTTGCACCATTGCAAATGTTGGTGTAGACAACAGGCCTATTAAAAATGACAGCACTGAAGGTCCCAGGCTTTTTTCCACTGGTCTACAAAGCTCTTCCTGCTGTTCTGCTCCTGTGTTGTAGTGAGATACTGACCTGTGGTTTCAGTTGCCAAATTTCATTTAGCAAATGAGAAGATACAAATTCGTCACATACAGTAATAACAGCAGTATTCCACCTGCAAGTATTTGCTGCCATTACTGAAAGAGTATTGTGTGAACATAAGAGTAGGGTAGGAGGTCCACACAATTGGAATTATATAAAAATTCTCAGCAGTTTTGGGCTGAGATCTATTGGACTGTTTTTCTAAAAGTTGCATCCCTCAAGCCAACATTTAGGAATTTATCTTATAATCTGAAGGCTATTCTACAGAAACTTCAACAAAGCTATCTTTCAAATGCTTTCTTGGTATGAAATAGTAGGCTAAAATAGTATCTTTTCTATGTGGTGAAAAGATTTGGTTTCATTAAAAAATTATTCTGAAAATTTTCGATCTTTCAATGAAAAAGCAATTTCTTTTGTGATGGGAGAAAATTTCCTGATCAAATCTAGTAGCAGAAATAACCTTTGGAGTGTGTACATCAGTAGGTTGTTGGTACTTAAGTACTTGAGACATATTCCAAGAAACAGTTGCTATTGTAACATTTTTTCTGTTATCCTGTCCATTTTCCATTGCTATGGGATTATTTCAGTTAGGACTTAATTTATTGCATGGTTGACCATTTATAAATTCTAAAGAATGGTTTCTTAAGATTTTGTCTCTTACTTTCTTGTAGAGTTAAGAATGTGGTTTGGGCTGCCTGACCTCAGCCAAAGGTTAAGAAGGTGTGAATAGACTCCTGCAACAGAAGTTCCTTCTTCCAACACCACAACTGATTGTGACATTTTGAGGGTTTTAAATTAAAAAACCCAGATCTGAGAGAAAGGATAAATCTGTGCATAATACCACAGATTTATCATGGAGAGAATTCTTTCTTGTTCTATATAAAAATGCAGACGTAATTTTAATGCCCCAAACCCAAACTTTGTAAACAGTATGCAAATACAGATGTGGGAATACAGCAATATTTTTTTCCTTCATATTAGCCATAGCGTTCTCAGTTGCCTTTTGGTTTCTTCTATGATGTAAACTTTTTCTATGTTTTCCTCCATGCAGGTTCCCAAGAGGGCAGTAACATACTTGAGGGTCTCTGAGCTTTGTGTATTTTGCTGTTTGTCATTGGTAGCTGTTTCTGGATGAAAAATTGAGGGTAAAATACAGTCAAGTGAATCCATGTATCATCGACTTCTTCAGACAGTTCAGGTTAATAAGCCTCTAATGCATTTGAAAATTTTACTAAATTGTTTAGTTTTTGAATCACATTATGTTTGTCCTGCTACTTGCTTACATAGTTAATCATTCTTCCAAATGATTTGGTTGTTTCTAGTGAGGTTTTTAAAGATAAAACATTTAATTCTTTGTTACAATGTCTGGGCCAGTTTTTTCGTCTGTAAAACATTCCCAAATAAGTTTTCCTTGTCAAGTCAAATGGTTAGAAAATAAACAATTTTATTATATTCCTATGGGAATAATTTAAAGGCTGGATTTGACTCAAGCTTCATTAATTCTTGTTGTAATTTTTGATGACTTTTCAGATATGAAACTGCTCTGTAAAAGATTCTTTAAGTTTAATTGACAACACCATTCTTTAGGAGTTCATACAGAACCTGTAGTTGCCCTTTGAGTAATTTTATTGCTGTCTGTCTTCAGTGACCTACTTCAAGGTGCAGACACAAATATATACACATATATGAGATTGTTGCCCCATAATCACTGCTTTAAAGTGGATATTACCTGAATATGTTACCTGGAAAATAAGAATCAAATGTCACACTAGCTCCTAAACTCAAACATTACAGACCTGTAGTTCAACTATTGTTTTGGACATATGTTTGCAAATCTTTTTTTCTGAAGGAATTGATACAATGGGACTTCATGAAAACTTTTTTGGGTTTGTATTGCAATAGCTGTATTTCTCTTGACCTTATTTTTCAAAGCTGGATTTTGTCCTGCTACTATGACAACTTTTGTTTTGTTTTGTTTTGTTTTGTTTTGTTTTGTTTTGTTTTGTTTTGTTTTGTTTTTTCTTGAATGGTGACTGTCAACATAGCTCTAATTTCATGGTGCCAATGTTTAAAAGGAAGTGAGCTCTTCAGCAACATACCATTTTCTCACACATAATACAAAAAATGCAAGCCAAGACAAATGCTAAAAGAAGTTAGAGCAATATGCTCAGCAAGAAATCAAATTATATTTACATTTTTTTCTGGAAATTGGTATACAAAGCAGCTTTTGAAATGCTGTGGTTTAGTTACCTTTCATAGGTTTGACTGTATGTAACTGATCTTCCTCCTGTCTTACAATATGGAAAAGCCTGTAGAGTAGTTGCATTTCTACCATGCTATGTAAATTAGTGCTTTGTCTGATCTGATTCCTGTTGTTGCTTTTAAAATGCTGCTGGTTACCAACTTTGTCTTGTATTATCACAGAAGTAATTTTGCACTATTCTTGCATTTTTATATGTTTATGTTGTTTTGTGTTATCTAATACTCAAAATACACAAAAAATTATTTATCTCAGATCCAGTGTGTTCCATTTAAATAAACTATTGAGTTATTAATCTGTGCCAAATTGCCAGCTATTTCCTGGTCTGAACTGTGGGGGAGAACCCTGTTATTCCACCCCACCCCCACTCCTTTTAAACGTTTGGGAAGGTGTTGATAGTGAGCGGAACCGCGCTGGGTGCAGGAGTGATGGAAATGCCACTAGTGGGAAGGAAGGATTAGTGCTGTGACTGCCCTGGGAGGATTTGGTGATGCTGAAGGGACCTTTGCTCTTTACTCTTCACAGTTCATGTGGAGGGGTTGTAAGAGCCCACCCCAGTTTCTGCTTTTAATCAGTTCTCACTGACTAGGCAGAATATCCTCACTTCAGGCAGGCGCCAGAACCTGTCAAAGCACAGGAACCCTCAACATCCAGGATCACCTGGAGCCTCCACACGTGATGTCTGCAGACTTGGTTTCTCAAGATTAAAGAAACAGACTCCTCCACCTGCCCCAAAATATATAAATGTGCATAGGAACAAGGGAAAATGTAAAAGGTTAAAACAAGCCCCAGTGTGAGAAGCTGTTGAAGAGGTCAGCTGGCAGAAATTATCACATGCCCACTGACGTCTGATGGGTTTTATAGTGTTTTATAGCTTTCCCTTCAGTTCTCAAATCATCTGGTTCTATGTCTAAGTCGATTCAGTTTTATATTTGCCAAAGCTTTCTTTGGCCTCTGTATTAGAGGATTCAGCAAATATTTGTTGAATTGAAGTATTGATGATGAGTTCACAATATTTAGTAAACATGCATTTCCAGAGAGTGATCTTTCCTCACATGTATTCCTAAATTGACATTGTTCTTATCCTCCCTTGTCTTCACAGATGTAAGCCAGAGGGAATTTTTATGTACTTTTAATTGGCATATGTTCAAGCCCTCTGTCAAATCTCAATTTAAAAATTTACAGATCATCTTATAGGTGCTTATAAGTTCAGGGAAGCTTGCTGTTTAGCTCCTTTGGTGCCAGCTTCATACCAGCTGGTGGTTCAAACCAGATGGCTTAAAAATAGTCAGATTAAGATCTCTGAAGTACTATGTCAGTGTATCACAAAGTAACTTAGCAAATACAGCACTTTGAGAACTTTGGGCTGCACATCTTGTTGCACCAACATGCTCATCCTACCTTCATGGAGAACCAGGTACTGAAGAATTGTGGCATCTCCTCAACTAGTTTAGGAGAACATCTCAGCCCTCAAAACAATACAGTGTTCTTCTGTCTCTTAGCAAGTCTGGGTGGTTCTGCTGACCCATGCACAGCACAGAGCAGCAGCTCAACCTCTCACCTAAAAATTTGCAGCCAGGATGAGTAAGTCTATTTTCCCTGGGATCTGTGCAGAACTCGATGCAAACTCTGAACATCTTAATCCCCCCAGGGTAGCGTTAGAATCTGGAACAAGGCAGTCCAGCTTTGCTGGAAAATATGTGAAAATTGTTTTCAAAGAGCTTACAGATCCACCAGGAACACACATAGCTTCTTACAACCATTTTTTATTCAAAACAGTGACAACAAATTTCTTACTTAACCCAATATGTAAAAGGGATTTAAGCTTGTTCCAGTGGGAGAAGTTCAAAAGTATTGAAGGCTAATGTCTGATCTTCTTGCAGGAAGCTCTTTGTCTGGAATTAAATAATCACTTTCAGAGAGACGGTTTTGTTACATTGTGATAACAGCTAAATATGTGCATAAATTTCTATAGAAAATGCATACACATATCTATATGTATTTGAGCACATGTGTGTGAATATGCACATAGATACATATGGCTGTGCTTCATTAGAGATGTTTAAAAACTATATTGAGTGTGTGTAATGTGAAAAATGTTGTTCTAGTACAGACAGTTCAGATTGGGCAGCAGTGTTCAGTAATTCCCTGTTGCCAAGTACCAGGGGGCGGAGCACAAGTGATGCTTTTCATCTTGTTTCCCTCATTCCCTTGTCCACAATACAAAATTCAATTCACAATGATGGGAGCGGCTGCCAAAGCTTAGCTGGTTTAAACTGTCCTGAGCTTAATTAAATACTATTAAACCATCAACTACTATCTAAATAAATCAACAGTTAGTGAAGTGTGCTGAGAGCTGCAGATTTCAGTATGGTTTGGTATGAAATCTTGGGTGATGCCAGCTCAGTAGTGAAGGTAAAACTTTGACTCTTCTCTATGTGCCAGGACCTACCTGTTCCAACACTGGTCTGTGCACTGCAGGTGCCTGGGAGTTGAAAGTGATCACCTGGGTGGATGATCCAAAGCTGAACCCAAACATAAATTAACACAAAGCATGTTGTTATGTGCTTCTCAACTTCCACAGCCCAGTAAAATGCATTTCCCTTAATTATGCATGATCACAGCACAGATTTTGGCAAGAATGAACATTCGTCTTGCAAAGCAGTTGGCCACCTGTCTCGGTGCAGCCAGTGAGTACCAGGGAATGGTGACCAGCAGGTTGAGGGAGGGGATTCTCTCCCTCTGCTCTGCTTTCGTGAGACCCCACCTGGAGTGCTGCATCCGTCTCTGGGCCTACCAACACAAGAAGGAAGTGGACTTTTTGAAGCGTGTCCAGAGTAGGGTGCCAAAGACAATCAGAGCTCAGGAGCATCTCTGCTATGAAGACAGTCTGAGAGAGCTGCGGTTGTTCATCCTGGAGAAGAGAAGGCTCTGGGGACACCTCACAGCAGCCTTCCAGCTAAAGAGTACAAGAGAGTGGAAGAGGGACTGTTTACAAGGGCACAGAGCAATAGAGAGCAATGGCATTAAACTGAAAGAGGCAGGCTTAGATCAGATGTTTGGAGGAAATTCTTCACTGTGAGGGTGGATAAGGCACTGGAACGGGTGCCCAGAGAAGCTGTGGCTGCCCCATCCCTGGAAGTGTCCAAGGCCAGGTTGGATGGGGCCCTGAGCAGCCTGGTCTAGTGGAAGGTGTCCCTGCCCATGGGAGAGGGGAGTGGAATGAGATGATCTTTATGGTCCCTCCCAACCCAAAACATTCTGTGATTCTATGAAATGAGCTGAAACTGCTCAGTGCCAAAGTGTTTTCCAGAATGGAAATAAGGGTTGTTCTCCTGGGAGGTGCAAGCAAGAGACCCCTATGTCTACACATCCAAAAAAGATAGGTACCTATTTAATTTTTTATGTCGCCTTTTTTATTACATTATGCAGCAGAAATATTTTTATTGCAACTGGAACTTCACATCTCTGGGATATTTCAAAGCACATGAGGTAAATGAAACTAAATTAAATCTCTGCTGGAGAGGGAAAAAAGGGGTGGTAAGTCATAATTCAAAATTATAACAGGTAGTTCTTAGTCTTCAAAATAAAAAAAAAAATCGGGATATTAACTTCATTTATTTTCCTTTTATACAATGGAAAATAGTATGGGAAGAGTTAAAATGGAACCCTGGTAAAGCAGATAGCATTCTACAGCTTACTGTGCAGCTTTTAATGTTTGTGGCCAGTACTGTAAAGTACTGAAGTGTGAGTAAATTCGAACAGTTGTTAACCAGGAAAATTCTGTAGCGCTCCTTGTATCGCAAGAGAGACTTAAGTAAGGCTCAGTTCCATAAGTTTGTGTTTTCTGGGAGTTAGGATGCTTTGAAGGCTGACAAAAGCTTTTCATTGTGTATCAAGTTTTGCAGCTCCTGTGGGAATGCCCTCACTAAAATGCCACAGTAAGTGAGCACTTTGTCCTGGGTTATTATTTTTCAGCCTCATAGTACTAGCTGAATATTCTGCCTCTGTAGGTTTTTTTAATTTAGAAAGAATAACAATCAAATCCAAATTCTGCCCATCAGTGAAAGTAAATGCATTCCAGTAATGGAAAACACATAGCTCCCAATACCTGGGCACCCGGCCAGCCCAGCTTGGTATTAATCATACATATTCATTAATTCTCATTTAGAGATGAGTCAATTGATGTTAGCAGTGTAAGTGCACACAGTGTGAGCCACCATTCAGCTGTAAAGGGGAAAACAACACCAGTTTGGGGATTTCATGTGCACTGGGAATACCGGGTAAGCACACATCCCTTGGCCGCTGGCATGCCTGCATCTACTGAAATCTGAGGCTGCAGCTGGGTGAGGGGTGCTGAACTGCACTCTCTCGTGCCCCGCACTCCCCTGGCACAGCCAGATTCTTTGTACCAGAGTGCCAATTTTACCTATTTTCCCAAGCCTTTTCTGGGCTGGAGGCAGCCAGTTGGGTGGGAGTGGGCAAGAAGTTGAGTTAAATCACAGAGACACTCCTTTAGAAAGCTGATTTACATGTTTGACATATGACTACAGAGATTAATTTATTTTAAACGACTTAAATTAAAAGGCTAAAAGCTACTTATTTGCTGCATTGTTAGTCAGTGACAATACGCCTGAGGGAATTTGTTGTAACAATTATGCTGGGAGTTTCAGTACTCTGAAAGCTTTAACTTTTGCAGCCTTGTGGAGAAAAGTTCTCATCTACCGGGATCTTCTCAAATATTAATGGAAAATTTAACATGTGCTATAGAAAAAAGGTTTCTTTTGAAATATTTGGGTTTTTCCCAAACTTAAAAAAAAATTATGCTATTATATGGGATTTTAAACCCGAGATGGAGATCTAAAGCAGTCATATTGACAACTGGAAAGGAGAAGAGAGGTCTCACAGAAAGTCTCTGCAGATTAAATAGAAAAAGATACAGAGAAGGAAAGTTTTTTGGTGAACTAAGCCCATTCCCCGCCGAGGGGGAATACACTCCCCTGATGGAGTACCCGCTTAGCTGGAATCTCATCTGAACTACTGAGTTGTGCATCGGTAATGAGATAGCATGGAAAGCATGCATCATTAATTTTTAAGAGAGCTACTGTTAGAAGAAAACGATCAGACTTTGTGAAGAGTGTAATAGACCTGTCAGGGCCACGTTTTAACACCAGAACATTTTTATTTTCATGTCTCCGAAGAGTCAGTATCTGTTTAAGCTACAGCAACACTCATTTATTGTGCAGTTTCACACAGTACCCAGGGGAAATTTGATGCAAAGTTTAGCTCCTTCAAATCAACTGCACATGCCTGCTACTGCATAATCAGGGCAAGTATTTTAGAATAATTCAGAATAATAACAGTAGCCTTTTAATATGTTCATTACAAAAAAAAAAAAGTTTCACATAGAGCACACCAGGGATTTTTTTGTATTTTTGTGAACTTAGAATAAAACACTTATTCAGTAACTCAGTATTTTATTAAGATATAATATGTTGCATTATCATTTTCAGATATAACAGTCACATAAGCTCAGAAGGTCTGTAAAAATTTAAGATTCACATAGAATCACTAGATGTGGCACTTGCTGTTCTGATGAGCTTATACTCAAGCAGGACAGACACATTTTTGGAAGCACAGACTATGGACAGGAACAGAGAGCTGGTCAGTATGAAAATTTACAACTGGTTCTGTGTCACAGTTCCCATTGAGCTCTTTGCACATTTAATCACATCTCCCTTTACGATTATGGTGGTACTTCCATTAAAGGCAATTAATCAATAATACTGAATTCTGTGTAAGTTTTATCACTCCCCTCTCCCATGAGTTTATGCTTGCTCAGTCCAAAGGTGCAGTTCTCTGCCTCCATCCAAATGAGGGTCTTCCCACCTCTGCCTCATGAGCTACAATGTGCTTAGAACTACAGTGTGAATAATGCACTTTTGGGAATGCTCTACAGAAAGTAATTAATGGGACTGGCTCTCATTCCTAGCAAGTCATGTTTGGGCCAGTAACAATTTTCATATGGTTTAGGTTGCTCAATCTTGCTTAATAAGACAGATGTGATTAAATGCATTCAGAGTGTCCGAGCCAGGTGTCTTTTGAAAAGGAAATCTAACAAGAATTGAAATAAGCTTTATTTTCCCCATTTTGGTCTTTTGAGATTGAGGTATTTTGTTCATTGCCAAACACATTAGGTGTCTTTTACCTTTTTCTTCTAACTTTTATTCTTGGAGGGAAAAAAGATATTTTGACTTAAAACAAAACTGTGAGCATAGGTATTCAGTTCATGTATTTGCTCAGGTCTTTGTTCATGTCTTTTTTATCCTCGGTCTTTTTGCACCAACTTCTATTGCTTCTTGCTTGTGCTTCCAGTGTGCTGTCTCCCAGAGCTGCCAACTCCCATTTGTGATGACGTCTTCCTGCTCGCTGCTTCTCCTCCTGCTCTGTTCCCAAGCCGGTCACCCACAACTGCAGTTCCTTGGGATGTCCCTGCCCAAGGTGTCCCTGTGCCTGCCAGCGTGCCTCTGGCCAGGAGTGTCAGCCCAGCTACACAGTACCAAGGCCATCATTGCCTGTGGGCAGCCATCCCTGGGATGGCAGGGCTCTCAGACAGTGTGACACTGCTGCAGCCCTGGTCAGACAGCAGGGCCCAGCCTTCTGTGCCTCAGACTCCCCCTGTATGCAATATCAGAAAAGATCTTAACACAAATGGTCTTTGTTTGAGTGCAAACTTTGCTCTAAAGTGCTGATCCCCCTTGGTACCCAAGCCCTGGCCAGCCAGATGCCTCTCATAATGCCCTGATACTCACACCTCCATTTCACCATCCCAGGCTTGAAGTGATTATGCAGTTTGGTTGATGGTGCTACGTGAGTTGCATGGAGATGATTCCCCCGTGGGCCAGGGAGAGCCTAGGACCAGCTAATTCTGTCTGTGAGTACATGCCAGAAATGTATTCCCAAGCAGCCCAGTGCATCCCAGAAAACCAGACAGCGACAGCTTCTCCCACAAGGCTTGCTCTCTCCCACAGTCTTACTCCAGTCTGATGTTTTCTTAGCATCCCAGACAGAAAACTCTGTCACTAATCAGTGTTTTGTTACCCTTGCCTTGGCTTCCACAACTGTTATCTGTCCAAACAAACACCCAGGGAGGACCAAGAAGTTTCCGAGCTTTTTTACTCTTTGAAGGTTTACTTTGAAGAGACTTTGAAAGAAGGAGTTTGAGAGATGTCTTTTAGAACAATGGCTTTTCCAGCATACAAGATTGAGAGAATGTGCTGCTGATTTCAGACAGATTATGTTCTTCCCCTGGCTGCACCACTATCTTTCTTCCAGCTCCTACAGCCTTTCATGCACAATGATCTGCAATCACTGCCAAGAAGTATGCTCCTCCAGTTGTGTATCTGGATATCTGGAAACTGATCCCAAGATGAAGTGACATGCCAGCACAACCTCCCCATCCCTGCCAGAGCTAGAGCTGACACAGAAACCATATAACAGGGAGGTTTGTGGTGGCTGTGCTGACTCCACAACTTTAGGCAGTACCAGACCTGCCCAATGAGCAGGCAAAAAGGTTTAGAAATTCCAGAGGAGATGGATCCGTGACTGACACTCATCAGTAGCCCTGCAAGCAGCTAGTTTTCCATGCATAAGATTTGGCCCCAAACTATTCTTAGTACTTGGGAAGTGTATTTTATTGCTTAGAGTTTGTGATTAAATGGGGAAGTAAGTTCTCATGCCCCTTCGTCTCCCATTCATCAGCATGGCTGCATCAAAACTAAAATAAATGACCTTAGAATGGAGAACTTTATGTTACAAAAATACCCTTACAGTATGTATGGAAAGCATGTGAATATTTCTGAAATATGATCAAAACAAAACCCAGATGACTGTAAGAGGTTGAAGTAACATTATCTTTCCTTTATTCAACACAACCAGAATTTAAATCTGCTGCAGGCAGTCTTTAGAAATAGAACTTAATGCAATGCCAGAGCATCCTACAGAAGAGGTATGGCACATTAATGTGCTTGGATTGTCTTTGATTTCCTTTAGCTCTGTGAAAAGGCTTAATTGGACAACTGCACTAATGGTAATTGTGTAATTGATTCATTCACAACAATTAGTTAAGTGCAGTGTTGTTCTTCCATGGTGGAGAACAACAACAAAAAGTTAGACCATTGAATCAATTATTAAAATAAACCTTGGCTAGTTTGGTTTGTAGGGGTCTTTGAAACTTGGATAAGAAAGATAACATATAAGATAACATATAAGATAACATATAAGATAACAAATAAGACAATAACTTTCAAGAGTAGTTCTTGGGAGGCTGGAGGGTTTTTTTAATATTTTTCCTTTTCCTGCCCTTGCCCGTTGGCTCTGCCTGATTTGACATCTCTGTGAGCTCTGTGGTTGGTGGATTGTCTTAGATTGTCAGTATGTCTTTATCTTGCCGTCCTTCCCAACCCAGCCTGTAAACAAAGAGCCAACAGATCCAGCCCAGAACAGTGGCATTGACAGAGGGCGTGACATTGACAGTTCTTGAATCTCAGGGGACTGTGAAACAGAAATATTTCCATCAAAGCAGTAAAGCATGTCTTAGCATTGAGAGCAAAACTTCCATCGGTTTCAACAGATGCAGACACAGATTTTTTAAATTCTTCTCTCCAATGTATGTTTAGTATTTTTTGAGTAATTCCTATTTTTCCTGGGTATCTGAGGACTCAGTTTCTCTGTCCATCCTGATTTCAGGGTAGAGCTTGCAGAGAAGAAACAGCTTTCTAATGAAAATATAGCTATTGAATGCTATGGCTTTGTCTTTAAGGGTTTTGGTTTGTTTTGGGGTTTTTTGGGGGGTTTGTTTGTTTGTTTGTTTGTTTGTTTGTTTGTTTTTTGCATGAATTTTGTTAGAGATAGGTGAAGCTTTGAGTTTTATTTCATTCTCTTTAGTCAGCCAGACTTTCATCTGGAATTTCTTCTGAGTTTTCAGTGCCGTTCTGGCCTGCTCCTTAGGTAGTGGATTTCTCTAACTTCATAAACAGACACTTGAGGTAGAAAAGAATCCAGATGTTCACTATACAAAGCAGAAGAACAAATACATAGGATTTTTTTTTATTTTGTCAGTTCTCAGTAATACCTGCCTAGAGAAACGTTAAAGTAAACCATATGCTTATAGAGCATTCAATGCCTTTGAAAATGCTATATAAAACAATGATCTACTATGAGGGTCTTTGTTTTGTTTTGTTTTTTAATTTCAATTCATTTAAATAAATATGAAAAGAGTTTTTTAATTAAAAATGCCAACAAGCATTCTTGCAGAGCATTTTGCTTGAGCGGACGTAGCGTGCCAGTGCCTGATCCTGCCTTACCCAAAGCTGTCTTACGTCATGAGAAAGCCACTGGACGAATAGGTGGCTGGAAGCCAGCATCAGGCAGAGTTAATTGAGAAACAAGTGCGAGTGATTAGCCACTGGAACAAACCAGGAAGAGAAGTGAAGGGCTTTCCACGTCTGGATGTCTTCAAATCAACAATCAAATCTCACATGGAAGAAATGAGTAATCAAACAAACAATTTTGGGGCTCAACAAAGTGTAACTGTATGAAAGCCTGTGATCTACAGAAGATTACAATATTTAACAATTCCTTCTGGATTTAAGCCTGAGTTTGGGGCAAATTAAAATACTGATAACATGAGTGTGACTTTCTGAACCCTGAATTCCCTTTTGCAGATTTTTTTCTTCAAGTCTGCCAAACTCCGAACATCCAACTATTCAGTGAGTATGGAAATAATTTTCAAAAAGGCCAGTTTTGAAAAGTTGCCAAGAAAATCGTGGGCCCACATGTTACAGTAGACATCTGTAGGTGAAAACTCCTCACGGCAGAGAGAAGCTGTTTTTATCCCGACGGTCCATCAAGGAGCCCGACTGAGATATTTTCTGCTCGCATCTTTGGCCCAGAAACCCTCTTAGTGACCTCAAATGTCAGACCGAGATAATTCTATTACTCAGTAAGTTGGTCTGGATGGACATCAAATGCAAATGCTGCTAGGATTTGATAGTCTTCATGCTTGACAAGTCTAAGGACAGATAAATGGATTGAGCAGACTGACTTGTAAGCCATCACCAGTCCTCCCAATCGCATTTTCCATCTCAACATTGACTCGTGTGATAAAAGCATTTTATCATTTGATAAAACTGAGCTGTCAGAGCTTAAGGTGCAAGAACAGGTTATCACATGGAAAAATTATAATTCCAATCATTTATTTCATTAGATGATTATGGTGGTGGAGTCTGCACTCTGAGCCTGGCCAACAGACCCCCCTCAGGACTGTCCTGGGAGTGCTACAGCGAGTGTGGGGAGCACAAGTACTCCGATCACGCCTCTGTGGGAATAGCTTGGATAGTAAGCAAAAGGTCAGTAGTTCAAATATCCACGTGAATGTCTTCAGTGCATACCTAACAATTTAATAGTAATTAGAGGAGGAAGAATTCAGTGGCTCTTCCCTTCGCAATAAATGATAATCTGCGAGATATTAAAAGAGCTTCATCTCTTTCAACCCATGTTTGTACTATTTCTCTTGCAAGATAAGTGGATACACGCTTTAATTTCAGGCTAGCGCTCTAGCCAGTGGGGTTTTAGTTTTTTTCAAAATTAGAAAAATTGGTTCCTTTGCTGAGTGGATTCCTGTGATCTAAAGCTGCAGTGCCTGTTATCAGTATGCAGCTGCTTGCTTTAAATCGCTAACTTCTGAAACACGTTCTCAAGCACTCCTGAAATAGAATATTTCATGTGGAAATAAATGAGTTTGTGAAACCCTTTTAATTATTTTACTTCAGTAAAAAGATTAAAATCTAAGTCTCTCTCGCTCCACATCTATGTTGTAATTTAGAGAATATAAAAGAGATTAATCATTTTCAAATACCAAATACAGAACAAAGTCTATTTTCTCCTTTCCCTCACACAATCTGAGAGCCATCAAACTCCCCCACCCACCTACTGTGGGTATGAGTTGAACATTGTCAAGTACAAATTAAGGATCTGATCTAGCAATTGCTTCCAAGCATAGTCTGACAGAGCTGTGCCGGCTGCGCTGGGGAAATCACAGGCTCAATTCAAAGCCTGCAGAGCACTTCCCAAGTACACAGGAGATCAGGCATCTCAGAGGAATAAAAAGGCTCTGAATCTGCAATTATGGGCCATATCTAATTGTGTATCTAAAAAAAAAAAATGTTGCTGTCTCAAGTGTAGAAAAATTTAGTATCATTTAGCAGTAAGATGATCTGATATGTTTTTGGAGGGGAGGGTGTACTTGTCTTGAGGGGTTATTTCAGAATCAGGCTGGTAAGAAACGAGACATCAAGATTTGAGTTCATATGGTCTTGCAGTGCCATTTATTCCCAGGCAACATAGTAAGCCTCCTGCCCTGCTCCCAAGGAAGCTGTTCACTGGGAATACATTAGGGAACAAGGGCTTATGTGTAGCCTAGGCTACAGCTGGTGAATGCCACGCCACTCACTGCAGAGCCATGAAAATCTTGATTGCAGTTTGGATCGCTGTAATTAGCGCTTTGTATTTGCACTATGCATTTTAAATCAGGTGCGCATTAATGCATCAGTTATCAAGAATGAGCAGCGCAGAGTGGCGAGATTTTTATAAAGACTTATTCAAAGCTAGATGATTTTTTATGTGTGTGATTAGTTGCAACCAAAATTACAGTAATAAATAAAATTATATACAAAACAGAATAGGAGGTTTTTACATAAGAATGAGGCAAATGGTACAACAAATGCCAAATTGATTTCTAATGCTGGTTCAAATAAGATGTTTGTAGAAATTACTTATGCTTTGATCTTTGTACTGAAAAATGTGAAAATTTTGTTTTTTAAAATATAGTTTAAAGCTATGAAACTCTGTTAATGTAAGGTATGCAAGTATTTGTAAATGCCTTACAGAGTGACATTAAAATTGGCAGTTCGTTTTATGCAGCATAGTGATGTCATTCACAGCAACAGAGGAATCCCAAATGTTCTGGAGAGCTCCTTATCTCAAAGTCCCCCTTTGCTCAAAATTTCCAGTTCCCAAATAGTGGCTCTGTTCTCTGAAAATCATTATTTGAGTTGGGACTTCTACAGTGCCAGTTTTGCAAAAGAGTTTTGGAAACTGTGGGGAAATATGCTTCGAGGCAGCTCACAAATTTGGGCCATTCTTAGGTATCAAAATCTTGGCATTTGCAGGACTGCTCCTTTTGCTGAGAAGCCACGGATTGACAATTCCAGACATTAGGCATAGTAGGTGACTTGGACAAAAAGAATGCGCTAGTTCCGTACCATTTTTGTATTTCTCAAAGCAGATACTTTTTTTTTTTTTTTCAAGATATTATTTTCGATTAATTTGTATTTCTCATTCTTTAAAAAGTTCCTAAAACATTCCCAAGCTGGCTGTGGAGACTTTACACTAGAAATGATACTGAAGCACCCTTGAATCCAATCATAATGAGCACTGCACTTCTCTAGAGCAATTTATCCCCAAAGTCTTCTGTGGGGTCTGATCGACTGTTTTCTGTTTTCCCTGGCTCTGCTCCACACCTTGGAGTAAGTTCTGTCACCAGCTCTCTCAGTGGCTTCACTCTGAACATATTTTCTGCTCAGTTTCAAATTTTTCCCGTGTCTCTCAGGCATTCTGGGTTTCCTAATGGAATTAGTCTGTGCCCCCCAGCTGTGATTTAGCTGATGAGGAAAAGGGTTTCTATTCTCCGTGTATTTTGTATTTGATGTTTATTCACCTGTTTCTCCCTTTGTGCCCGTTGCGTATGTGTTCCAACACATTTCATCACCTGCTTCCCTCTGGAACACTGCCAAATGCCACCTCACCTTCCCAGCCTGCAAAGGAAAGGGAATGAGCTGGCACAGAGCCTGCTCCTGACCCCAGGGGTGCTGCCCTGGGTGCCTGAGCCACCCTGCCTACCTCACCTCCAGTCTCTGCAGCTCTGCTGGAGCTTTGCTGCGACTCCTCTTCCCCCTTCCAAAAGGAGTGGAGAGGCACAGAGATCTCCATGGAGATCCCCACCACCTGGTTTCTTCCCAGTGCTGCAGACCGTGGGGATGGTTGGTGCTTCAGAGCTGTCAATGCCAGCGCTACCTTGGGCTTCTGTGCACTTTGCTGGGCAGGCAGGATGCCAGCCCAGGGTGGCAATGCAAGGCACGGAAATTCTAGCAGCTTTGGGGTGAAGATGCTATCCCAAAGGTCAGGGATACATTTCTTCCTGTATTTTTTGTAGGCTAGTTTTGTTTTTATTTTTAGGGAAGACCAAGCCCTCAAGGAGTTCACTGATAGATGTCACCTGCACATTTCATTACTAAAAATGAATTTACTTTTCCGCCCTGAGGTAACCAGTAACAAATATGAGGTAGTGCATAACAAATGCATATCTCAGAGCACAACTTGACTGTGTAATTTCACTTGCAACACTAGACGAGATGTTAGTCTGTCACTAGAACCATGCCAGATTGCAACCAGTGAGGATCTGACTGCTAATTTTTCTCTCCCAATGGTTTGTACTGTTTTGCAAAGAAGTTTTCTTTAATGAAAATTCCATTAACATTATTCTCTTTCACTCCCATTACCTAAGAAGGCTCCATTTACTTTATTAAAAAATGGTTTTTCAAATACACCTATTCTGACACTTTCTTGTTCTGGTGATGAGAAAATCTCTGAATAACGTGAGAAGAATAAAAATGCACTGCCTTTTTTTTTTCTGTAAGTAACATATTGTAAAAGATACTTACCAGTTTCACCAGAACTGTTTTTGTGACAGCATTTGTGGCTTTCCTGATAGCAGGGCTGTTAGACAACTATTTTGTCTGACTCAAGAGTTGCTGACACGTCTCATTTGATAACTGATGCAACTGCACAGCCAGTTTAAAATGTTCAGCACCAGGTCCTCAGACTGTGTGAAAAGCCCCAGCTCCACTAACTTCACTGGAGATGTGTCTGTTTACACCAGCTGGCTCTGTGGGAAGTGCAGATACTGTCCGTGGAGGGAAGGGAATAGGGCATGCTGGACAGGCAGCCACTGACAAATAGATTATTTCTGACAGCAGAAGAGGAGCAGAATGAAATTCCCATCACTTTTTTCAATACTGCTATTAAATGCTGATCCACTAACTAATGACACAAATCTTTTTCCTCCTACAAGCAGCAGTCATGCCTCACAATTTATAACGCGCTCACAATTTCTGAGGGGCCTTCCAAGGAAGGTCTTAAAGTAACTCTCAGATATTTGCAACAAAATTACACCAAAGACCCTCAAGTATTCATCCCAGATGTTAAAAAGTCAAAATGCTGTTGTCAATGGTAGCAAAACAGCTTGTATCAGAATTCCTGGGAAGCCTGTGCACCTGCTGAAGAGAGTTTGATAGGCTTCTGTGCTGTGGCCACTCCAAGTTCTGGTTCAAGACAATAAAGCCCTAGGGTGCCCCAGAGATTCAGCAATTCATGCCAGCAATTTCCAGCTGCTGACTTGGTGGATCACAGTATCCCTAATTCTCGGCAACAAGATTTTACTCGCTCTCTGAGGCCACTGATTCAGAGGAGCCGGGTTTGTTTTTGCTTTTAGCACACACCATTCTCTGTTTCCTCCGCCAAGAGGCAAAGAACACATTGCTGATTAGAAAACGAGGGGGTTTATTGCCCCCTCTCTGCAGATCTGATAAGTTATGACAAAGTATACTTAAACTTTATCCTTTCTGGCACCCTGATGAACTGCCTCGATGTTTTTTTGGCAGTCCAAGCTGGCCTCCCACTACAATGGAAGGATGAAGGCAAGGCAGGATCATCCGTGGCTACAGCTGACTGCCCTTGCAGCTTCAAGCAGACGAGGAATCCCAACCTGCCTGAGCTTGTTCCTATTTAGAGACCCAGGGGATGCATTCAGTCCTCTCCCTCGCCTCGTATGGGTTAGATTTATGAAGAATTAGTGTTTTTGCAGCCTTGCAAGTGGTCAATTTCAAGGTCTCCAGTATTGTTTTATTAATGAAAACCTAAATGGTAGAAAACTGCTAATTAGGAGATCTTAACACCCTTCGACTTAATCTTCAGATCTGTTGTAGGTTATGTATGAGGGACTATTGTTTCATACCATTATAAATTAATGAGGAGTATGTTATTAGTGACAATGAACTCTTTGTGGTTCATGCTTTACTGAATAATATTTTTTAAAAGAAGACTTTGTGCTCTCAGGGCAATTTATGGTGGAACAAGAGTGTCTATAAACTGCAGGTGTCTCATTAAATTCTGCTGGTGATTAGAAGAAGCAGCCATGTGCAGAGATCTTCATCAGGGGCTCCATGATTTGTGTTGTCATGCTCAGTTTTTCCCTAATAGCTACACATTACTTAGCATTGATGCTCAGCTGCTGTGAGCAGAGCTCTGCAAAAATAGTTGGTTTCCATTCAGAAGCAAATGGCATCGAGCCAGCTATTGATTTATAGACTGACACATCCCCCTTTAAAATGGCTATAAGAACGTTGGCTACTTACCTGTTACCTTTAAGTATGTTAAAAACAATTTTCCACTTGATAAACGGAAACACAGAGTGTGATATTTATGCTGGTCATTTTCGTAGAGAGCTCTGAAAAGGGCGGCTTTATACAACTGCACTGGAGAGAGAGAGAAAGGTTGAGAAAGTTTGTCAGTATTCCCAGTTCTGGTTAAATGGTTTGGCCTGAAGGCGAGATGGATACATGCCCATTTCTTCCCAGCATCGACATGTGTTTGAAAACAGCAACTTGGCATAATGTTTTAAAAAAAGCCAACACTAAACACAAAACAACAACCCTTTTGTATCTGCAACATATACTGCTTCTTTGGGGGAAAAAGGCAATAATATTCAAGCTTATAACAGAAGTGATACATTATTTAAAACTGTGCTATGTCTTATTCATTTGAACAACTAGAAGACATTTATTTTCATATTCCTACAGAATTTATTTTATAATTCTCTACTAGTAATGTGACAGCTACTTTTTAAAATTTTTGTGCCTCCAGTGCTTAGCTGGTCTTTTTATTGTTCCTAATCTTGCAATTCTGCCTGGAATAAAGGAGGAGTACTGGGTTTTTCTCAGGAGTGAGGTTCTGTTTGGGAGAGAGAATCTAAGCCACACAAAAGAATACACCAAACTATTTGGCGCGATTCTGATTTTTTCTCCTGTTGAGGTCTTGCAGTGGACATAGATTACACTGATATCAACTCGCAGCTCTGAAGGGCCAGAGAAGTCCAAACATGAATGCAAACTCAGGCATTGTTTATTACCCTGGTCCTGTCCAGCCCCTGGCACAGTGAGACCCTTATCCTCTTGGCCTGGAACAGATACCAAAATATTTAAACCATGATCATATTTTCCTAGAAGTTCATATGCAGATTGTTTTGGGATCCAAGAATTTTGCAGAGGATTCATCTTATTAGCAATGCAACTCTGCTGTTCCTTGGCATTCACAAAACCCTTGTTCTTCCCATTCCTCAGCTTCCTCAGCTAGCCTGAGTTGGCTTTGGCTAGGCCAGGGTGTGAAATCTGTGCTTCAGCTGAGGTTGCCCAATGCCTGCAAACTGGATGGGCCACCTGTTAGATGGAGACCAAACACATGCTTTTGGCTTCTTCCCATGAATAAGAGCCACAGTTAAAAGAAACATATAGGTATTTTGAGTAATAATCGTTTGCAAAAGCCATCATGTTTCTCTGATTTTTAGACTGGTTGACATTTTTGGAAGGCTCCATGCTGGCACTGAGACATAAAAGCCACCTAGTCCAAGTTCTTGCTCAAAGGTGGACCAGTTAGACTGGATTTCTTAGGGTTTTGTCCTGTCGAGCTTGAATATCTCCACGGACATAGACTCTACAACCTCTTTGGAACACTGTTCCAGTGCTTGACCCTTTTCACTGTATAAAACCTTTACTTAATACCGAGTTGGAATTTCCTGTGTTCCTGCTTGTGCCTGTTGTCTCTTGTCCTGCCATCAAGCACTTCCAAGGAGAATTTGGCTCCATCTCCTGTATGTGCCTCCATTAGCTGTACACAGGAGTCACTGCTTAAGGCTAAATAAGCCCAGTCCTCTCAGCCTCTTCTCATAACAATCTTCCCTGTTCCTATGTAAGAGAGAGGACGTGAGGTTTTTTGTAGGGCTTGCTTCTTCTAATGAAAAGCCATTGTTATCTTCTGCTTTTAACAGCAAGCACTTCATAGCACCAGAAGTGTCTGCAGAGATCCATACAAGCACCCTTTAAAAGCCCATACCTATTGATTTGGCATTGCTCCAGCTCTGCTCTGCTTTCCAGCATCTTTGCAGCTTGAGAACACGCACTCAGAGAAGCCAGTTTAAATATTTATAGCTGTGTAGTTGCACACTCCAGCTACCAGACTTTTATCCAAATGCCCAGACAGGTGTGTGTGCCTGCATTTAAATCCCTGTTGCTTATAGAGATGGCATCTGAGCTGGCTGACAGCTTTGTGAACTCCTGAGCTAAAAAATAGACACACCCTTGCTGTGCTTTGCCATCTATAATATGAAAGGATGGAGCCCAACAAATTCTTTCTCTTCCTTTACACTTACAAAAAGACTGCTGTATTTTGTACTGATTATTCAGACAATCCTTCTCAGTTTCCCACATGGAAAAGCAGATAGTATTAAATACACCCCCACAATTTTTTTACAGCAGTCTACACTATGAGAGTAGGTCTTTCTCAGCAAATTTTGTGTAAAGGCTGTGGGATGGGGTGATATCAATAGATGAGAAACCTCCATGGTGCCACATTTCATTTGTGTTCTTTCACTGCACTGCTTGGCATGAATGTGGCATTCCTCTGAGGTGCCAGTCTCAGCATGGAAAAGGTTATTTCCTCCTCTTCTTCAGCCAGAAAAGAAGGCTGGCAGGCAGTGGGGTGAGCTCCCCACCACTGTGCTGGGACTGGGACAGGCCACAGCTCTGAAAGAGACTTTCCTGGAGGAGATACTTCTGCACTGGAAATGGTGCTAAGACTCGTCCTCCAGCACCCTATGGAGATCCATTAGAGAAGTAGTTTTTATTTCCCAGTAAGCTTGCACACAAGGACTGGGAGAGTGAACATTTGTAACTCATTGCCTAATGGCCAGTGCTGTGGGAGGAGAGGGGTCGAGATTCAGCCTTCTGCCAGCAGGGCAGTCTGATCTATCTGCTCATTTTCCAGGTGCAGGAGAGAAGAATTCTCCTGAGCTGCATGCCCAAGCTCCTTGCCCTGCCCTAGAGCCAAGAGGAGGTGCCTGAGGTGAGAGCAGAGCCCAGCCTCAGAGCCAGGCATCATTGGTGAGCCAGTGTGTATGGAGGGATAGCAATGGGCTATGCCACAGTCCTTGAGGAGCATCCCTGCATCGTGCCTGAGTGGGTGAGCATCCCTGGATTGTGCCCGAGTGGGTGCAGCCATGTGTCAGCCTTTCCACAGAGATTCCAGCTATGGAAAGGAAAAAGGCACTGGGCTGTGGTTAAACATCTGCATTCTCACTTTTATTAAGTGAGTTTATTGCTCATGTTACTCCTACCTCTGCCCATTTAAAATGCAAGGAGCTCCTGCTCTCCTGCTGACATGAATCAAGAGCACACACTTAAATGCCACTGAATTATGCTGGTGTAAATCCAGCCTGAGCCTTAAAACATGCCAGTATCACATGTGACTTCATATTCAGGGGAAAACAAATGCAAAATGAATGAGGTGGGACTGAAGAACTGTCCCTGCAGAGTCCATTTCCAGGCTTTTCAGTGGAGCTTATCACTGTCCTGTCCAGCTCTTGGCTTAATTTCTTCACTTTTGAAAGATATCTACTGAAATGGCAATGGAAATTCAGGCAGTATACTTGCATTATCTAATACCTCTTTAGTGATATTGCTTTGGCTAATATAATACTGTTTATCCAATATTTTCTAGGAGTTGGAGACTAGAATCTGATCCAAAAAATGTAACTCTTTAATTACTTAAGAAAGCTCAGTGAAATCAATGGGTAAAACCACAGAATTTGATTAAGCATTCTGTTAATTTTTCATTATTTCTGTACACTGTGTGATGCTCGTTCATGTTGCTAATTACTCTTGCATTTCCCCAATTCATATAGAATATAATATGAAAAATAAAACCCCAGGCATTTGTGGTCTACCCACTGAGCACTTGTGACACGAAGTTACAGCTCAACAGAGGAATGCCTGAGTATCTCTGTGCACACTGCCTTTACACCACAAACAGTAGAATACAACAACCAAAAGAAAGACCATGGCTATAATTTTGCAAGGGTTGATTTGTGTTCCACCATGCCCTGGTCACAGTTTTGCCAAGAGTCAGATGCAGGCTGAATCCGTGTGCATGCACATCTGAACATATGTTTGGCAAAGCACTTATATCAGCATACATAATCTAGAATCAAATAGACAAATACTGGTATCATTACATTAAAAAAAAATCTGAACACTGGAGTAATTACTCGGATATTTATTTAGCTATTGTCAGACATTTGATTCCATTAAATAGGCCCTGGTTCATGTAATAAATATTTAGCCACTGATAACTCCCTGAAAGATTAGAATGGTGCTTAATAACCCTTGTACAAGAGAAAAAAATAAACCTGCCTTTTCCCCAGATATTCACTTGTTTGGGATAAGGGAAAAAAATCAATTTCCTAAGGACAAAGACACAGCCTGAAATGTCTGACATAGAAATGGGAAAGAAGGAATTACCATACTTGTGAAATTTGGAGTGGTAAACACATTGTGCTTTTTTAATTTTCACTTGAGCTGGAAAGAAGCAGAGGGCTTTGAATTATGCAAATACAGAGTAATGTTAGTTCATTAATGTACATGGGATATTGGTTGAAATAGCTGTTTTTTCAGCTACTTACATTTAACTTCCTCTTTAGAAATAAAAACTGACCTCTGTTCTTTGCATGTCGTACCTTTAAGAGAATGAACCCATCCTGAACTCAAAGCATTTTGTTCTTTTCCTGCTGTAGCATGGATCTTGGAGAGATTATAATCAATTTAAGCAGGATGGGGGATTCTGTTTCTAACTAGCTAGAAGCAAGCTGCTAAGGAACCAGCAAGGGAAAATGAGAGGTATTCACAATAGTCTCCAGCTTGGATTACATGTATCTTGAAAGCACTAGCAGCAGATGCTTGTGGAAGTGATTATGCACTGGATCATACGCAGATCCTTCTGGCTGCCAACATCACTCAGGCACATTTTGTAGCGTAGGAGAAATCCCCTCCAGTTTACAGAAGGAGCTCAGTGTACACTGCAGAAGACACCGAGAATCATGGTGTTTAAAGAAGCTCAGCAATCACTCTGCTGCTCCGGGGCCCAAGCCTGCAGGATCAAAACTTCATCCACAGGATTATGGATTGTAGTCTTTCAGGGATTTCAGCATTTTGCCATATTTTAATTTATAGATATAATAACACTTTGAGTGAGGAAAACACTCGTTTCTCTTTTTCTGGCCGACATTGGCTGTTGCTAATTAGGGCAGTTTTATGCATTTATGTAAATAGTAGTTCTAAAAGCTTTTTCTAAGTGATTTTACTCTGTCTAGCCTCTAGGCTGCAGATGTCATTATAGAGCTCCACAGTCTATTTGACAGATCTTTGGACACATACAACAACTGGCTTTGGTGATGGCTGCACTATATCCCCTGTGCTGCTGAGCTTTTTTTATTTTAAAGAACTACAATGGAAATGTTGAGATTTTTTTTCCCAATCAATTCATTGACATTCTCTGATTTTTCAGTATGGAGTCTCTTATCTCTTTGGTTCTGAGTTCAATTGTCCTGGATTTTCATTCTTCCAAGCATCTCATTCTTTCCCTCGCTATGTGTTGCTGTCTTTTTTTTGCTACTGAAAGCCCGGTAGCCTTTCTGCTGATTTGACTGAGGATCCAGGAAAGTGGCAGCGGCTGAGGCTCCTGCAGAGTGACTCTGCTTATTGCGTGGACTCACTACAGGTGGCCCAGACAGAGGGAGTTCATTTTTCATCCGTACTAGGCTTCAGGGGGTGTCTGCCAAAATAGCTAATCTGGTTGTTTGCGTCCACTGATACTGGTTTTGCTTTGTAGCTGGCTGTCCAGGTGCACAGACTGGCATTACAAGTACAAGGCTCCAATGTTACAGCCAGAAACTCATTAAAAGCTCCAATTTATCACCTTCCTTGCTATTACATATAATAATACAATATGCTCAAAGACAGACAGGACAGACAGGCAACCTGGTACACGGCTTCTTTAATTTTTTTTTTTTTT
>VZTG01000247.1:147813-163485 GCA_013397845.1 Melanocharis versteri
AATCTACACAAAAATAAGACCAGCTTGGCTCTACACTTTATAACAAAGGGGAAAAAAATATCAGTGAGGAGTCCCTAACTTCTTTGAGTGCATGATCCCATTTTTCACCTTTAGGAAGTGTTTTGTTCAGTCAATGTTTCTAATTAAAAAAAAAAAGGCAAACCCTTCCCTCTCTTCTCTCCCTGTCCCAAAAATCTGTCGTTTTCATTTTTCACCTTTTGGAAGTGTTTTGTTCAGTCAATGTTTCTAATTAAAAAAAAAAAGGCAAACCCTTCCCTCTCTTCTCTCCCTGTCCCAAAAATCTGTCGTTATCTCTACTGCTGCCTCCAGCAATGTATCTGAATGCTCTCGGTGAAGAGGGTGTCTGAGAATTCACATTAGGGAGTAGTAGTATCTGTAAGAACAACTCTGGCTATAGCAATGACCTGCTTTTCTGGGCTAGTCACAATTAAGTCAACCTAAAAACACAAGGAGGACCACATAAACTCTTTGGGGCAAGGAGTTTTGCTCTGTTTTACATCATCCCAGTGCAGGACTATTGCTTGCAGATGTTTTTTGCCGAGCATAAAATGCCAGTTGGAGAAAATCAGAAGTAGTTCTGTGAAATTCTTGAGCAAAGGGTTGAATTTACGTTTCCTAAAGATTTCCTAAAGATGAAGTAGACCTCCAACTGGACTCACCTCTTGTAAAATGTGGGAACAGACAGTGTATTTGGATTATTGCAGAGTTGAAGCACATGCTGCTAACTGAGATGCAAAGAATGAATAAACAATGACTTACTTAATGCCATTCCTGTTTCACAGGGAGCCATAAATATGGGGTAGAAGTCGCTGACTAAGGCACTAATTCAGCAAGTGGTAGAAATGAATCAGGAGGTAATGCCACTTTTATAGGGCAAAAAGGATATGGGAGCAGACTGACAGAGCAAAGGGATGGGGCAGAGATCAATTGAATGGGAACAGACACCTTGGACTAAAGTGGCTGTTCCCAGTGCAGCCAAACGCTATTAGTGAACCTATGTAAGTCTTCTTTTATATGGAAGGGATGAGCAGTGGGAAGAATCTTACACAGTCTTTGCAAAGCTACGGTGCACAAACTGCCGAAGAGGGGTGGGCAGCACTGCCAGGGCAGCATCAAAGGGGTTTCATCAGAAAGGAGCACCAGGCCTGGTTCTTCCTGTCAAACCCCTGTATAGACTTTTCCATCCAAAAAAATAGATATTTTCACCAAAAAATGTGGTTGTAAAGGCTCAAATTACAGGCTCAAATTACAAAAGTTTGCACTTGCTTTCTTAAGGTAAATGGCAACAAAACCAGTGCCTTAACTTTTTCCTTCTGTCCAAGGGAGATAAAGGCACAACTGCTGTTTTATTCCTGTTCTGGTCATTGGTACCTTTGCTAATTAAATTACAATATTAATTTGCTTCACTGGTAGTATTTTTCTCTCGTTTCCCAGGATTTTGTGACTCTACGAAGCACATGGGGGCTGTGAAGAATCAAGCCCAGTGTTTACAGAGCCTGTCAGATTCTCCTTGTCTCCCTGAAGGTGTGCACCAAAGCCCGCCTGGAGCTGGCTGCATCAGTGATATGCAATCTCACGGCCCAGCCAAGGACAAATAACCCATTTGTGTTGCTCTTGAGAGGTTTCTGAGGATTACTCTCTGTATCCTGAAAAGAAGTGAAACCTAATGTCCTGGGAAAGTGTGGTGTGGGGGAAGGAGGTCCCTGCCAGGTGGAGGTGGCTGCAGCCAGGCCCTGAGGGGGTTGGAGAAATCTGTCAAAGGCAGCTTCCCTTCCTATATCCTGCCAAGGAAATGGATCTTTTAAGTAGAGTCACATTCCACCGACATTTGGCTGCCACCAGTTTTCATTTCACAGTGTTTTTTCCACCTGTTTTTAAAGTGGAATATCCCACCCAACAGAAATTTATGCTGTTTGAAATGCAAACCTACGGAAAATGGGAAGGGGAGCCCAGCCATGGGGGGAGCATGACTGTGCTGCAAAGCACTGAGGCTCTGTGTGATACCTGCTTTTCTCTGAAGGTACCCTCTGAGCTTGGGAAGGAGGAAAGAATGGGGCCAGGGAAACAGGAGCACAATAACATGTAAGATCTTCAGGTTCCCCAGCAGCATTTGGGATATATATACAATCCCTCCTGACCTAGCAAGGATCAATGCCATCGGCACGGAGGTTGTGTGGAGAAAACAGGGTCACACCAGTAGCATCATTTGCACAGTTGGAGACCTCTATGCCTTCCCTTCCCAGGGGAGCCCACAGATTTGCATAGATAAGGTAAGGGAGAGATGTGTATCCTTAAGTCTCAGAAGGGAGAATTTTTGTGAGGGAGTCACCAGAGCCCAAACATAAACTGGTGATAACATAATCACATGACCTAGAGATAAAAGGTTACCTCACAGCAGCATCATCAGCATAACTTCATATACATAATTCCTGACAGGCACTCACTCTTGTCTGTAGTTAAAAACCACAATTTTTGAAGTCTGAAGTTTTCCCAGGTGATTCGTGCCATATCTTCACTGTTCCTTTCCATCAGAAAGCCTGTAACAAATGTCTTATCCGTTTTTTCCCTTGCTACAGTTTAAGCTCATTGCTGGTCATATCCACCAAGGAAATCTGGACAGGGCAGTTCTCTCCTATGCTCTTTTTATCAACCTCTTTCTGTTTTTGAAGAGAGTTATCATGTTTGTCTTCAGTCTCTTCTTCCTCAGATTAAATGCCACTTTATTGAGTCTTGCATCATAAATCATGTTTCCAAAAAGGGGGACATATTTTTTACTTCTTTTTTTTTTCCAACTTTTCCTTCATCTCTCTTTCCTTGCCTTCTCTCTATCTGATGCTTTACCTAATCCCACTCCTTTACCACAATCTGATTCTATCCTTAATTACTTTCTCCATCTATTTAAGGACTTTGTAACAGGGATAGTTCTGGAATTTGTGTTTCTTCTTATTCTGCTTTGCCTTCCTGCTTTTGCAAGGCATGATCTTAAAGTATTGAAACATTCTTTGCCTGCCTGGTTAAAGGAGAAGCGTGGACTGAGAGCAACTTTACCAGTCAGGAGCTCCTAAGCTGGAGCTCCAGCTTAGCAGCAGCTTGTCCAGCCCCAGGCAAGGCAGCTGACCTTGTTCTTGCTATGAGTTTCTCGAGGGCTTGCATGATTTTTAAAAATATGCTAGCTTATTGCAAGAAATATATATAAAAACCCACTAGTATCAGCCTGAAAATTTGAGCCTGTTTTTAAGGGGTCAAGGTCTCCTCAGCAGCTCCCATTTTTCTGGCCACAGGCAGTCTTTAGCTTTACTTTAAAGAATGACTCCAGAAATAGAAAGTTTACGTCTAATTAGTGCTCACGGGCTTCACAGCTGTCATAAGGCTGAGGGACATAAAGATGGAGCAGCTTAAGTGTTGTTACATGTCTCACATCCACAAACCAGTATTGTCAGTCTTCACATTGAGTTCTTCCAAGCTGAGGGCTGCCATAGGCTGCTGGGATTCCTGTTTGTGGGGTTTTTAATGCCCTCGTGCCAAAACCAGATCATGGGGACGTTGCCCAGTATTGGGCCTACGCACACGTAGTGTCTCCTGAACCCGCGTTAGCTTCCCCAGCCACAGCTCTGCGCATTTGAAAGGCAAAGTTAATGTTTTTAAGTTAATCTAAAGATCTTTATTTACGTAACTGATTGCAAGATAATGAATTTGTACAAAAAATTTTCCTTTTGTTCATTAAAAAAATACCGTGGAAGAAAACTCTGGGTCTGGATATTGTTCTGTGCAAAGGACAGATTGTTGACATTCCTGGGCAATTCTGCTCTCTGGCAAAGGAGTGCTTCTTATCAAGGGCTCTGATGTACAAGTGCCTGAGGGCTTGTTCACATGGGAAAATCCAGTAGCATTATTCATACCTCTTCACTGCAGAATATGAGTACCCACATGGGAGCTCAGCAAGGGTATAATTATTTTTCTCTAGAAAAGTCCGAAGTACCTTTATATAATTTCTCCCCAAAAGAGTTTGTGATGGCACAGGTAATGTAATGCCCCAGAGAAAATGCATTTGGGGACATTTGTACAAAAGCATTTGTACAAAATGCTTTTTATTGTACAATTGCATTTGTACAAAAGCAACTCCTTGCTTGTGTGACAGCACATTTCCCTGTTTGATCTCCCCCTTTTTTTTTCCACACAGAATGCTTTGTCTCTACCGTAAAAAACCCCTCATTTGACAGACAAACTAAAACAAACACCATGCATGTACTTATTCACACCCACCCATTCTTTTAATTATTGATAGAGTTTTGCTGCACTTACACTTTTCTTCTGTAAATGCATCCTCTGAGCACCACACTCAGACAGATGCTATCTGAGCAGTGACTACGGCTCAGAAGGATGTGCTGAATGCTGATGGAGAGGGGTAGCGCTGGCTCAGGAAAATAAGCAAGAACAGAAACCAAGTCATGTAAAGCAATTTAACACTTGACAGGATATTATCAGGACGTGCTGCACCTGCAGCCATGAACTTCATTTGCATAGCAGAAAAACAATCTCTGTGCTGTAAAAGTACAAGGTTAGGAGGGATGGCAGAGAGACTGGGGTGTGGCCTTTGCAGTTCTGCTTTTTGTGTCTACTCTGGCCCTTGCAGTTCTCGCTGAGTGACCCGAAGCAGGTGGTACAACTCGGAGAGAGATTTCAGCGTCCTCTGGTGCCCGGTGGCACCCGTGTGCCCCGGCTGAGCACACTCCTGCACGGCTTTCTGCAGCTGCAGCTGCAGGGGCAGGGAAACCAGTGGTCCTCTGAGATTCGGGGAAAACCAGCGGCGGAATATTTTGTCACAAATTACCTGGGGAAAGGAAAAAGAGCAGATTGTTGTGTTTCAGAAGCTACGACTAATGCCCTGCTGCTTCCCTGGGACTGCAGCAAAATGTCATCTGGATCCAAAATGCCTTCAGCCATTCGAAGAGGGAGGTTTAGAAAAGGAGCATCCACAAAGGCTGCACTCTATCTAAGGGATGCCCTTCTCAGGCTGCTCCTGTACTTCACGGATCTTATGAGTGGCTAGGGGAGCTGGGGTTGTTTATTCTGGAAAAGAGGATGCTGAGGGAGGACCTTATTTCCCTCTAAAAGCACCTGAAGGGAGGTTGTAGCCAGGTGAGGATCAGCCTCTGCTCTCAAGTGACAAGCAATACAAGGGGAAATGGCCTCAAGTTGAGCCAGGGGAGGTTTAGATTGGATAGCAGGAAAAATTTCTTTACCAAAATGGTTGTCAAGCATCGGAACAAGGTGCCCAGGGAATTAGATGAGTCACCACCCCTGGAGTGTTTAAAAGATGTGTAGATGTGGCAGTAGAGGTGTGATCTTTTGGTGGACTTGGCAGTGCTGGGTTGATGGTTGGACTTGATGATAATAAAGGTCTTTTCCAACCCAAACAATTCTATGATTCTGCATAACGAGTGGTGAGGGTGAGGGGGTGGGAGAAGCAGGCAAAGGGCTGACAAGCTACACGCCCCCAGCCTCTCTGTTGTGCTAGTGCCTCCTACCAACACAAGCTGGGTGAGCTGTAAGACACCTCATCCCAAAGACAAGAACCCCATGGACATCCCTTTCCACTACACCCAGACACTACATCTGTAGAGTGGAGAATCACACTCACTACTTACACTTGGACAGCCCCAGCTTCCACAGAACCATAGAATCACTGAGGTGGGAAAAGATTTTTAAAGATCATTGAGTCCAAGTGTCAGTGCAGCACTGCCAAGTCCATCACTAAATCATGTCCCCAAGTGCCACATTTACAAGTTTTTTGAACACGTACAGGGACAGTGATTCCACTACTTCCCTGGGCAGCCTGTTCCAATGCTCGACCACCCTTTCAGGAATTTTTCCTCATATTTAATGTAAACCCTCTCTAGTGCAACTTGGTGTCATTTTGTCTTGTCCTACCACTTGTTACTTGGGAGAAGAGGCCAACACCCACCTCACTGCTACCTCCTTTCAGCTAGTTATAGAGAGCAATAGGATGTCCCTGAGCCTCTTTTTCTCCAGGCTAAACATTCCCAGCTCCCTCAGCCATTCCTTACAAGACTTGTGCTCCAGACCCTTGATCAGCTCCATTGTCCTCCTCTGGACATGCTCTAGCACCTCAATGTCTTTGTTGAAGTGAGGGGCCCAGAAATGAACACAGGATTTGAGGTGCAACTCTAGGATGTGCCTTTACCATCAGTGGAGACAGAAGCGCTAATCCCCTGCCCCTACTTACTCTGCTCTCCTGCCTGAAGCACCGGGCTGACACTGACACAAAACCATGGCAAATAAGTACTATATGTAGTGAATACAAAGATCTGTTTGTGTGCCCCAATATGCAATTTCTAAACAGGACTCATGCTTATGCGGACACCTTTAAAAACCTGACTGTCTTCATCTCACAGTCTCCTCGTACATACCATGCATTTCATAGTCAGTGTGATTTTATAAGGAATGGATGCATAAAACAGCTGTGTCTACTCACTTGCAAGTTGTTATTGGCTCTCTGTGCTCCACATTTTCTGATTTTCAGATTGCATTTTGAAAAGCAATCAAAGAAATTACAGTCTTCATCTCCTGTGCAGTTCTGTTCCAGGATGTCCCTCATTTTGGGTTCAAAGAAGGCCATATCCACATCAATGGCCACCACCTGTGAATCAAAACATCCCATCAGATCTGGCACAGCACAGCCTCCAAGACAGGGCTGAGCAGGCATTCTTCGCTGCTTGCTTTTGGAAATGCTGTGCTGAGAGCATCTGCTGGCGGGGAACTGGGATCACAGGGGCTTAATTTCACTTAACTGAGCCACACTAGCCTTATAAACACCACTTCTAAAACAAAAACAGCCAGTGCTTATCACACCGGGAATGGAAAAATTATTTGTGAGCAATATACATCCCTGGGGTCAATTGGATTGATTTGCCTTCAAGTAGAACTGTCCAGTCTGAAGACTGATTAACTTGCTGGTGCAGCATATGCAGATGGCACCTCAACCTCTTAATTACATGATGGTGCACAATTATCCATGGGCCAGACGCTATCATTTACAGCTCAGCATTCAGACCAAACCCCTGACTTTGCCACTGTGGAGAGGAGCAGTGGGATGTGCAAGGATAGCTGCACCTGGTACAGCCCCTGCATACCTGTCCTTGCATTCAGTGGGTTTGAGTCTGTTCAGCTGTAGAAGGAGATCCCTGACTTTGCCAAGAGCTGGATCTGGCTTTGTCCAGTCTTCTTTGCTATGGTTTGACACATTTATTGTGCACAGTTCTTGTTCTTATGGTCCAGAAATATGTCCTGTAACAGAGTCCAGCCAGAAGTTGGTCACAGCAGAAAAAACCTGAGTGAAAGGGGTCAGTCACTCTCATCCCCCTGACACGAGGCTCTCAGAGTATTGCATAGACAGCACGAAGTGTTTGCAGAACTGCTGCCCGTGCTGGGAGTGAGACCCCTCTGGAAGTGAAGGGCTGTGGTCCCAGTTTCTGCCAGTGCCACTCCACCCATGAATGCTTCACTTAAAGAAATCACAGCAACAAAGAGAGAAAGAAAGGAATCCAGTAAGGGGATGGCAGCTGCCTGACATGAGCCAAGCTGTGTGTGACCACAAGGAAGGGAAGGCAGCCTGTCTCCAGCACCATGGATGTGCAGCCAGTGAATGTTCCCAGCTGCATTTCACACTTGACAGTCAGGATCAGGGATGTTCCCTTGCAGCATCTGAAACACATTTTCATGGAGGAAAATATCTGGGACCTGGGCAAAGCAGAGTTACTTGGGCTCAAATGATAGTTTTATTTTTAAGATTCGACCTCCCAAGTAACAGGAGAAGATGAACTGTGTGAGTGGAACAGCAACTGGATCAACCCCAGGAACTAAAGATGTCTGGTTTGGTAGAAGGCCAAGTAAACCTTCCACAGGCAAAAAAAAGAACATGGTCTAATCTTCATTTTATTCTACTCCTTTTTCCATAGGGAAAAATTTTACAGAGATGAGGCATATCTTAAAAACATAAGAATTTTTAAGCTTTTTGGAGAGCTTTATAGTGATGATGTAGCCTAAGGAATTTCACATGTTTGGACAGGCAAATATTTTTTGTTGTTGTTCTTTACTTCCTTAAGCTTTCTGTGGTTTTGCCATTCAGTTCTTTGGAGAAGAGACAGTGAAAGTAGTGCAGGGTTTACCCAGTCCCAGCATCACTGCGTCACCTCCCAGGTGGGGTCTTTGCCAGCACTGAGCACATTTGACAATCTGATCCACTGCTCCACTAGGAAAATCAGCCCTGGCTCCCAAATACGTGGCTGCCAAGGGGTTCAGTGGCTTCAGTGAAATTCATCTTTTACAAAAATGTAGGGGCATCCAGATAGACCCTGTGAAGACACATCTGGGTGACACTCTGCCTATAAACAGCTACATTTTGGTAGGCTTTGCTATGATCATAGTTGATGAAAAAGGTACCTAAAGAAATACATGAAGGACCCAACTTGGCTCCTAACCTGATTTACAATCATGTTTAAGGCGCTGCAATCTTTCCAGTTTTCTCTGAAGTATTGGTAAAAGAGGAAGCTCTCCCAAAGCACTGGGCATTCACCCAAACCTCCTTCTAACTCTGTACCTTATGTGGCTCTATGGCAGCTTAAAATTCTCCTGGATGATCTACCAGACAGCTCCTCTCTGTGCTGCAGGAGAGCACGTGAAGGCTGGAGACTTATCCCCACCACATGAAAATAATCCTCAAAGTAAAACTATTGCATTCCAGGCACATTTCTTTGGCTATTAGAAGCCTCATTACTCAAATGAGGAATAGTGGTACTATTGTGGGTTTTTTTATTATCCTATACAAGAAACCAGCAAGTGAAAAAATTGCTTAAAACAAACCTAAGAGACAAAAAAGAGGCTGTCTTGCTGTGTTCCCATTCTGGAATTGGTTGGTCACTGGAAGATCCTGGCAAAGCAAGCCTCACCAAAAGGGCTCATAAGAGAAGACACATCCTGTATTCATCCCCTTTCCCTAAATGGAATCTATTTTCCTGTAAGTAGGTTGTGAAACAGATGCTCTGGCGTGTGCTCAGCCACAGGCAGCCACAGCCCTGAGTAACTGAGGAAGATGGGCAAAGCCTGCCTTGAGGAATTCCTGCTTTGCCTAAATAGTTGTACAGCTTGCTTTAGTTTTTTTCTGTAGCTCCTCACCCATTCCCTGTCCAGCTGCTGTATTGCACCTGAGTAAACAATGGGAGGGGAGGGAAGGGTGAAGGGGGAACACTCTAATTGCTCCTAATGGCTGTATGTTTAGGCATCGTTTTGTCTAGTACTCTGAAGATACAAGTGTTACATTAACACTCAGTGAGTACTAACAATAGTATTAAAGTCCCTGAAAATGCTTTATATTCACACAGAGTGCAGAAGCTCCACTGATGACACTGCAAATTGGGAGCCTAGTTCAAAATACTTATTCGCTGCAGGGTGCCCCCAATCTGCAGACAAAATTCCAACCAAAACCAGAGGAATTTCTGTCCACTGAATGAATGTGAGCTGCAGCACTACTTAGAAAAGATACATAGCTACCAGGTCCGAGTTACAGCTGCACAATGAAAAGTCAAAGATTGACGGTAGCAGGGAGTTTCATGTTGCTGTCCCCGCATAGTTTCCAGACCAGATAACACTGAAGCACAAATGTGTGTGTTTGGATGTGGGGATTTCCCCTTGTGTCAGACCATGAATTCAGCCTTAGCTTTCCAATTCATACAGTTTTATTCCTTTCAGCATCACTACCAGAAATATGAATCAAATTAAAGCTTCATTTAGAGCTTTTGAGATCCCCTTGCCTCCAGGAGGCATCCCTCACCACATCCAAGGGACCTTGAACCGGTGCCTTTGAAGAAGTGAAACAAAACAGAAGCGAGCAAGAAGTTTTCAAAATAAGCAGCAGGATTTAGTGCTCCAAAAATGTGGCTGTACACATTACAAAGAGGAAAAGCAGTAGAGAATCTCCCCTGATGCTTGTAAATTCATTGGCTTTGCAAAAACGTAGCCAAAAGCTGTACAAGGAGGGAAGTGTCATTTTTACACAGTCACCTTCAGATTAGAATTTGACCTCAAATTCCTGGAACACCACCCCGAAGGCCTAACTTACCGTGAGATCGTGCCTGATAGCGAAGTTTTCTGGTTTGATGTCACACAGGTGAAGTCGGTGAGAGAAATCATTATCAAAATGCTTCACCATGTCCAGAAAGCTGAGTGCAATGTCAATGATGGCTCTCACCCTGCTTCTGTGTCCAGTAAGGGAGGAGCCGATCACGTTTTCCAAGGGAAAAAGCGTTTTGTGCCAGGCATGTCCAGCTGTGAGATACTCCACAGCATAAAAGTGTCCACAAGAGCCAATAATTCGTAGCACATGTTTGCTGAAGTCCTGCAGCAAACTGAAGTAGATATATTCTTCCTGCTGGAGCAAGGACCACATGCTGGCCACCTGTGCTTTCCAACGCGGTCCCTTCTTCCTTGTCCACAGGGGCCCCATGGTATTGTTGGACAGTTCTAGCCCCAGGGCATTTTTGACCTCCAGAGCTACCATAAGCAGAAGCTCTGTTTCAGGGATATCCTGTGTTTCCACCTCCTCTAGCATACTGAGGTGCTGGTAGCTGGAAAAGATTTCCTTTTTGGATTTCAGTATGATGGGCTGGCCTCTCCAATCAGCCTGAATGACCTTTTTACCTCTGTCATAGTAAAGGCAGTGTTTGTACACCAGCTTCTGTGCCACGCACAGGTCTTCACAGAGGTCCCCAGTCAGGGCTCCGCTGCTGTAGTCGAGGCACTGGAGTGAAAGAGCAGAATATTCATAGCAGAACCACACTCCCATGGACCACGTAGAAGAAAGACAAATAACAGAGCAACAGTCCTAAGCTCGAGAGGTTTGCAGCAGTCATGGATCTGCAAACACACACCGACAACCATTGGGTCCTTCAATGGTTTTTCAGAAGTCTCTAGAGATCTATCACTAGGGGAGATCTGCTTCTAAACAGGGATTGTGGGAATGGTAAAGGACAGGCTTTTCAGGGGCAAGGAAAGGGACTGGATGACCTGTTAATCTGAATTTTTTTACACATATGAGTTCAGTGAGACAAACTTTAAGCACTGGTGGCTGTGTTGTGTATGATTATGGGTTGTAACACTTTATGGCACAGAGTAATTCAGGACTTCTCTGGAAGGTTCAGGGCAGCATCACATAGACATCATCACTTAAACTACAGGAAAACCCATGGGTAGCTGGATTTCTGGGACATTCCACAGCTCTGAACGCTTCAGCCTTGCACTCAACTTGCCCTGAAGGAAGCTGTGATAACCTCCTCCTGTATTACCAGGAAACACAGAGGTTGCGTTCAATGCCTTTTGGACCAAGAACTTTCAGAATTTCTGAGTATGTAAATGCTGCAGAACATAATGGCTTTTCAGGTTTTGTATGCAGTTATCAGAAGTGACATTTTAATATCAATTGCTTCAATACTTAATTTTTTTAAACTGGAAAGAAATCAGCCCTTGGAAGCAAGGGAACTGCTGCTTGATAGTTTAGTGGTCAATGCAAATTAGTGCAAGAACTGCAAGGATTCCCTCACCAGTCCTTCTCCCAAGCCATAATAATTTCCATAATATCATCTCCAAAAGTGGAGGCAGTTGATCTATTCCTACGGGCATTCAGAAGTGCAGCTGTAGGGACTGCTTTGGGTCGATCTGTAGAGGGGATGATCGGAGGTCTCTGGTGAAAGGGGAATAGAGGAGGTGGTGTAGAAAGCCAAACATCTGTGAGGCAGCTTGAGAGTGTCATCCACCTCCACTGCTTTCTGGCATTTGAACCTTCATTTAAACAAGCTGGCAGGTCCCCCCTGCACGTGCAGGACTTGCAGCGACTGCCTGGGCCCCACCTCATTTGTGACTGGCTGTTACACACACATGAGGAACGTGATCTTAGCATTCATGTCACGTATTTTCTTGGGACAGTCTCTGAGGTGTGCACACCAGAGGAATATGTTCTGGTGCCAAGCACCATTTAGACTGCAGCCTTAAACAACACACTGGGGAATGGGTGGAGGATTAAGTCCAAAATCCAGGAATGGTGATCAATTGACTGAAACAGCTCACTGAGGGCAGTTCAGAGAGACTCAAAATTTATTTATATTCTGATGTTCTCACAGTGCAAGTGAGAACATTCAATGCCAGCAAGGAGAGTCAGGTAGGCAAATTCTTGCATGATTGTCCAGACACTGAGTCCATGCATGTGTGAAACACACACACATCTGAGTCCTCATCCACATCAGGATGTCCAAGGAGACTCACTGGGCTGTCTGCAGACTTCAGAGCATGCAGATCAATGTTCTTGCTTTTGAAAATCTACTCCTACTAATGTAACACAGTTTTATTCTACCTTTTAAAGTAGGAAATGTAGTTTTCTCGACCAAAGTAGGTTAGCAGTTCTTACCATCTGGAACTCTAAGCAATTTTAGAAAGAAAATTACAAACAGAAGGAATTTTTGGGGTTTTCTTTGGATTGTAAGTATAAGCATATTTAAAACTCTATTGACAGACCACAATCTAATTCTCTTCTGCTACAGTAAGAGAAGATAGGATTTAGTCATGTAATTGGGTTCACATGGGTGAACACTTGCCCCTGTGGACAGTTTTACTGAGGTTCACTCTTAGAGGGTTCTGGCATCTAGAAGAACACATGACCATGACCTGTAGCCAAACATGTCAAGGTGCAGCTTATTTTCATGTGTTGACATCACATCATTCTTAATGACATTAGTGAGAAAAAGTAATTGTGGAAAAAGCAGACTCAGATTTCACAGAGGAGATAGCTCCTTTTTGAACCTGGTTGCTGTTTAGGACTTTTCTGCTGTTTTTTTCAGTCTAAGCTATAAATATTTGATTATAAACCTAGTATCTGACAAACAGTGTCTGAATCATATTCTTCTTACAATGAATTTGTGCAGGGTTTGGCAAACTGGAATCAGTGGAAGAGGACTTGACCAAAGAACTCATTGTCTCACAGTGATGAAACACAGATCAGCCTTCCAGAAGTACAGTCTCAGCTGGTCATCAAGGCAAGCAAGGATTTAAAAAAGGCTTCCTCAAGGAAGCTATCAAGAAGATTGAACCATTTCCTATCAGCCTTTTAGGCGCAGTCTGCACTGGTAGTTCATCTTGAAGCAATTGTTTAACCCTCACATTCTTTCCAAAGACACACTTTTACAGGACAGTCTTCCATCATATTGGCATGGCTTGCACTATTGGTCTCCCCAGTGTACTAGCTTGCATTTTACAGTATTAAAACACAAATTTGGTGGACTGAAAACATTTAACCAGGTAATACAGATTACCCTGCCATGACAAGATGGACCATTTATTATTTACCAATCCAGGAGCCTTTGCACTAACTGCAGACTTCACTATACAAGATTGCCTGTCATCCTGCTGATAAAAGGAAGAATCAATTCCCCAAAGAAATCTTTCAGAAATGGTCCTCCACACTACCATCCCTGTCTTAATGACTGAATCCTGAGATCTGTTGACGAGACAGTTTTAAATTAACCTAATGATCGACCTTCGAAAGCCACAGATTATTCTTTATGTGCCAGATTCTTAAAACTAAAATATGAAAGTGATACTAAGCCGGAAGCCTTATAAAGAAGCAGCTGTACTACACAAAAATGCAAACACAAGCATGGTTCAGACTCACTCATGTGTTTCTTATATAAATTGGCTACAAATTTTAATGTCCTCAGTGCACTTATCAAGATAAGTTTAAAAAGCTGGGTTTAAATTAATGTAAAAGATTAAATTAATGTAAACCTTGCTAAGGATTTATATAAATTTAAATAACTCACTGTACCACCATCAGTGGCCTGAGACTGATGTTTTGCCTAGTTAGCTACTACTTCTATGTAAATGCAATACAGAGCCAGGTTTGGAAGGCATCAAAATTAATTGATTTCTCCAGAGGGAACAGAAATTGATTGCTATGATTTAGTGTGTTCAGTGTAAATGAAGATGAGACTGGCATTAGGAAAGAGCAACGGGGTTTTTTTGAGAGTTAAAGTTGGTCCCTGCAAATTGCCCAGCGCTATTTCAGCCTTCTCAGTGCAGTACACATCTGCACCGGTGTCCATCTTACTCAGAATAAGGAAATAAAACCTTCAGAAATGCCACTTGCAAGGGTATTTTCACCCATTTCTTTAAAATATCTCATCTCCTCCTGACAGATGGCTAGTAAAACAGTTTTTCTTAGAAGCTGTTTTTTGCTTAATAGAAGGTGTGACACTCAAGCTATCAGGTTATTTGTTTCATAGATCAGTTGCACTTTCTGTAACTGTGAAACTCAATGCTGTGCTCAAAAGATGTAGAAGGACTTATTTTGGGGCTGATGAAGACAAGCTCATTTTCTAATTATTCCACTAGAAGGGCAATCCCTTTCTGACGTCATTTGGGAAAGTTCTTGCTTACAAACCTTAACGATACTACTGATTATTCACCTACTGACAGGTGAGCACAGCAGTCTCAGCTACTCTTCCTCTGGAAGGAGGGTCTGAACCTGAGCTATCTCAGTCATAGAGTCAGCTTTCCAAGCTTGCGCCTGAAATCTGATCCCTGGGCTTTTGAAGCCCTGCCTGATGCTTTCCAAACCGAAGAACGGCAACAAGTCTCTGTCCATTTGTTTATTAGCAAGTGGGATGGCAAGGACCTGGACCTCCCTGAGCTTGGTGGCTCCGTGCACCTCCACATCACAGTGCTCTTCCCAAGCACTTAAGGATGAGGCAGGAATCATTCCTTCAGCTGCAAACCTGAGCTCAGCTCTACTTCAGTCTGGCTCCTGAGGTAAAGAAATTGGAGCTCGCTGCCATTAAAAACACACTGTCAGGACCGCTGCCTACACTTGCTTTTCCTTTATATTATACAGAATTAATGAAGATCTATGATCAGTTTTTGCTTGCTTGCAGCAATAGATTGTTTAATTCCCACTAGGATTCCTCCTTTCCCACCTAACCACTGGCACCACAGATACCCTAACTAAGAAAAAAATCGAACTAAAAGCATTAACCCACGCTGCTCCTGTTCTTAAAGTGTTTCCTACACAGTCCTAAATCTGTTCATTATTATTTTTAAGGGAGATTTTAATGAATATTCGCAAATCCTTTCTTGAATTTTAACCGCATCTTCCACGCCAGCCCCCGGCAGACGTAAAGGAGGCGATACAAGCTGCCTGGCACTTCCCAAAGACGACTTTTGTACAAACAGCTTTTCGGCTAAAAAACCACAAAAACCCCCAGCACCCGGAGGAAGGTTTTCCTCCGCTTCGGAGCATTCGGCCCGCCGAGCTGCCCTTCCCAAAGGGCTTGGGCAGCGCACCCGCATCCCACGCCCGGGAGCGGGCCCGCCGCCTGCACCTGACCTCTCCCCGGGAAGGGAGGGAGGGAGGGAAGGAGGGAGGGAGGCAGGGAGAGAGGGAAGGGAGGAGGCAGGGAGGGAGGGAAGGAGGTAGGGAGGCAGCCGCCCGCCCGTGCGCACGGCGGGGCGCCGGCGATGCGGCACCTCCGGCGGCCGGAGCCGGGCAGGGCGCCCCGGAGAGCCGGGGCTCGGCTCCCCGCAGCCCCGACG
>VZTG01000247.1:163506-178980 GCA_013397845.1 Melanocharis versteri
GGGCCGGGGCTGCCCCGGCGGAGCCCGGAGCGCCCCTTTTGAATTTAAGCCACGTAGTTCCGCCGGCTTTTGTCTGCGCTCCCCTGTGCCAAGCGGCCCCTGCAGCCACTTGGAGGCTGCTGCCCGCGCCCCCCGCCTCTCCTCTGCGAGTTTCTCACCCGAGAATAAAAGGGGTTTGAAGGGTGATGGATGCTGCTGTGGGAACCCTTTGCCATGCAGGCGGCTGCTCGATACTTTGAAAGAGGCAGCCTAGAGACGGACGGGTCCCTCTGGTGAAAGCTTCGTCTCCCGACAAACGGGCAAAAGAAAAAAAAAAAAAGTTGTCATTTATTCTAGAGTAACTTCCCCAGTTTTATCCTCCCAGAGCTACTGGAGGAAGAGCGAGAAGCGACTCAGATGCCCTTCCCGTAAGGCAGCCCCCAGCGCCCCCGCGGCGGGTCGCCCCCTGGCTCGGCAGCAGCTCCCCCAGCCCGCAGCGGCGGGGTTCAGCCTGGCTCCTGCCCGGAGCCCCGAGCCCTGCCTCCCCCGGCGGCCGGCCGGCAGCGCCAGCCGAGCGGCCACGCTGGAAACGTTGCCAAAACGGGCAGGGTGTAGCGGGTCCGAGGATGCTGGGGTGGATAGATTGTCTCCCGGCCCCCTCATTGTCTCCCTGGCACCTGTGGCTGTGTCCCTGCTACGGTGTGGTCAGCTCCACGGGACAGCCCCTGATACGTTTGGGTTTGTTAACCTTTCTGAGGGGTCAAAGCCTCAGATGTTTGTTCCTGCGCAGCAAGGAAAATCCTGGCATCCTTTCCTCGCTCCAGGTGCAGATGTTCACTGCCTCTATTCAGAGAGCTCGGTTCAGTGATATATGCTCTTAGCATCATGTCTAACTTAATGAGAAATACTTCCTTGACAAGTCTTTAAAAAGAAAGATGTCTCTATTGACATGATCGAACTTTATCTTTCAGAACAGCAACGAAAGAACACAGGTGCAGCAAACCTTCTGTTATCCACACCTTTTACATGATCAGTGCAGTTCTCCTCTACCTGGCAGAGCAGGGCTCAAAATGGAGCTTCTAAGTAGACGGCAGACTGTGGAAGAAAAGAAAAAGAAAGATAAAATATTGCTGGACATACTCCAGCTTTCCTTTCTAGAGACTCTCAGTGGGGAGGGAGATGCAAGAAGAGCAAAACTACTTTCATCTCCAAAGAGTCTCAGAAGCAGAATCAGAAGCAGAATCAAGAAAAAGAGCCACATCTTCTATCAGTGTTTTGCTCAATTTCTCCACCATCTCATTTCTTCACCTGCTGAGGCTGCCTTTTCAAATTTTCTTTTTCTTTCCCCTGATCCTTTTACTGAGAGGCTTACTTTTGAGGCACTGGTGATACAGTCTGTTTCTTGGGAATGTGGCAAGCAGCAAAGACCAAGGAGGCAGCTCCTGTTTCTCAGTCTGATACAAATGCTTTCAGAAGCTGTCTCTGACCAGCCTGGGGTGTTCTTTGGAAATTTCTAGGGCAATAAGTGGACAAGGAGGAGTGCTGCTCAGCCATTCCTCTTTAGGAGTACCAGCTAGACTTGAGCTCAGCCAACCTTCACCAGAGACTGCTGGCACCGAGGAGATAAAAGTGCAGATCTGCCATACTGATGTCTGGAACAATCCTGAGATGTGTCCCACATAGAAAAAGGATGCAGATGGTGGGGAAAAGTCGAGCATAAGTCCCTATCACTTGGTCCGAAACTGTCTGGGTAATAGTTTAGGCAATATCAAGCCCACATGTATTTTAAAGTGTGGATCTTGACTTCTCTGTGTGTCCGCAATCCCCAAAGGATATTATGTATTTTTATTAAATGTCTGTGAAATTCTGTATGTATGTCACTTGTGTTTCAACAGTAGTTCTGAAAACAAATCTTAATTATACCTGACTTTAAGCCAGGGACAAAATGCAGAGACTTCAGGTCAGGTGTCCCAGCTGAGCTTCTCTAATTGCTGCAGAAAAAGCAAGCATGCTCCTTCCTCCTCCTCCACTGCCACCTCCCTGTTTTCCTCTTTGTCTTGCCTGCCTAGTCCGGTCCCTTCCCCCAGTGAAAGATATTCCTTGCTGCCCAGAGAGCTTTCTCAACTTGCTATCAGGGCAGAGAAATGTAAGGCTGTTTTTTGCTGAGATTATTTTCAGAGAGGTCAGCAAGCCCTGAGGATGCCGCCAGGCTGGTGCAGGGAGGCACATTGCAGGGCCGGGTGCTCTGGGATGCTGGAGGCAGAACTGACCCACTGGCTCAGCTGTATCGAGTGTCTGCACCTTAAAGACGCAACGAGATACTGCAGATAAGGTGAACTTAATGGAAATGGTTGCTGAAAGAAGCAGTCCTGTCCCCATTTCCACCCCAGCCATATGCTGCCACTGCTCCCTCAGCAGCTGGATCGGGGTAGTTAGCCCAGCAGGCACTATCAGTAGGGTGTCTGGCTGCACTTTTCATTTCATCCCAAGATACCAGCTAAAATTCACAGGATTTTGGGGTCTGTAAGGAGCCCACGTCCTCCTCTTTGGTTTGGAAACAGCTGCTACACATAGCAAGAGCAATTCTAACTTCAACGTGCCGGTATCTGCTGCTTTGAAATAACGGAATATGAAGAAATAGACTAAGAAAATAATAAGAGGTTTTAATGTAGTTTTAATATAGTTTTAATAGTTTTAATGAAGAAATAAAAGTACAAAATGAACGGAGCTTAATGAAGCAAATGCAAGTTGTATGACACTCATACTGGATAGTTTACCAGTTTCATTTTATGGCAATTCCCACAGGAAGCATTTGCAGGGAATAAAGCCCTACAACAATAACAATAAACGCGTCCAGGCAGGGGGAAAGGTTGTATCTAGTTTTTCAGACACTGAACTTTTAAATATCTCACTGACTTTAGTGGATGTGAAAAGTTGGACAAGTCTCGTAAATATGTATGTGTGTGTGTACACATACCTTCTTGTACACATGTACATAGAGAGCTTCAGAACAGGTCAAGAATTGACCCAGAAAGCTTGGATTTAGTAAAAGATAAAAGCCTAGGTGATTTAGGATCAGGTGGTTTAGCCTTTAATAACAATCTATTGCTATCTGCAAAATTCAAGTCCAATTTTAGATTACCCTAAGCTTCAAGGTTCTTAAGACTAACAGAGTTAATTGTAGTCCATCGTCTGTAAAATATATATCTTAGTGTCCCTTTGTGTCATAGCAATTTTTCTTTAAAAAAACTCTCTGCATCAGAGAACCTTTGCTTTCTGTATATATTAAACTGTGGCTGCTTCATGTTGCATTCCTGTGTTCCCAAAGGAAGCTATATTCCTATTCTTATTTCAAATGAGAATTAAACTTGATGGAAATTAATTAGTAGAAGTTGAATTAAGGCAAGCAACATCAGGGGCAGTAATATTAATCCAGGACTAACTGAATTAGTTCCTACCCAATTAATCTTTGAATTAGTGCTTAGAGCACGACATCAGCATCAAGTTGGTCTCCTCTCCGTTGCTGTGCTGGGCACATCACAAAATTGCACATCACTGGTGACAGTTCAGATGTGGAATAACCACAGGCTTCAGTGGCCAGGAGTGAGATGCCTTGGCACAGCCGGGTAGGAGCCTGGCATGGCATCCACCCGTGCTGTGTGCCCACGCAGGGGTTCAGCAGCTCCTTGGGCTGAGCACTCCTCGTGGCCCTGCTCTGAGGAGCTGCTGAGCCCTCACGTTTCTCATCACCTTCAGACACAAACTGCATTGCAGGCTAGAGTCGTATTATGCTGTTAGACCTTATTTTCCTAATTACTGAGTTCTTCATGAAGAAAGAAAGTAAATCAGTCATTAAGAACTACCTTGGCACTCAAGTTAATGAAATGTAAAACTGGTTCATTAGGACGTATTGTTCTCTTTGATTGATTTTATCACCTTCTGTCATTGGTTGTCTATGGAAACAGGGTACACGTCTGCTAATCTCTAACAAGGCACGTATGAATCTCCTATTTTCCTTCTAGGAGGTCAAGAAACTTTTAAGGGCTGTTCAAATCTACTTTGAAAATGTATTTTAACATACAAATATTTATTTCTGATTTCCTTTGGCAAAGTTGCTGCTGAGAAACCTCGCAAGGTTAGACGTAGGTTTGAACATGCCCTTTAGGCAGTGAAATTCCCCTGCAGAGTACTGAGTCTACCAGAGGAATCCAAGTGTATTTTCTCATTTATGCCATTAATCAAAAAGAGTATGTTGCAGACTACTCACAGAAGTTTTACAGCATCAGCGAGCAGTGAGTTTATTGGGTCACATTGTGAATCAGAAGCAGAAAAATGGCACAGTATAAAATACAGAGTACAGCTTTGTGGGCAAGGGAAAAGCCTGGGATAATTCACTGATTTAAACAAGGGCAAGTGTTTAGACAGAAAAAGCTTTCCCATGTATATATAGAATAAAAAATTTGTAATATATTTCCTCCTGTTTGCTTTTTAATTTTTAAATATTTCTTAGGCATAGTTGCCCAGGAAAGCCAAAGGTATTAGCTTTCTCTTTCCCTTTTACCACTTGCTAGATTCCACATAGCAGAGTTTAATTGTCCTGCTCTTTTCATATATCCCCTTTCAATTAATCTCCTTATTAACCTCATGCCAACTTTTCCCTCTCATTTGGAAACAGTATGGCCTGAAGATGCCAGTAAGATACCTTGGCAAACACTGTAGCAGATTGTGGTTTACTTGTAATTCTTCAAATGCGATGGAAAAATTAAGATGTAAAAAATATTCTGGAATATTTGTCCACTTATCCCAAATGATGTCTGACACAGTATTGCCTATTGCTTCTCTGCTACATTATTTGCCTGTTCATGTTACCAGTCACCAAAAGGAAAATTAGCTGTAAGATGAAGCTTAATCAGTTTGTGAGGGGAATTATAAGTGGAATTTTCTTTGCCTGGGATTGAAGTCAGTGGCTTGAGAGCAATTTTCCAAGCCTAAGAGGATGCTCTCCAGCGGAATCTGCTGCTGTGGGGCATGTTGTGTGTCTGTCCACAGTGTGTGAAAGGGCGAACAAAGAAGGGAAAATGCTGAGATTGTTTTCCAGTCCTTCTGTGTGCAGTTTCTAGTCTTTGCATCAAGTTCAGGCCAAGTGATCTCATTATGCCAACACTGAATCTGGCTCTTTGTAGCCTCCCTTTATGAGTGTCTGAAGCAATTCCAGAAATACTTAGAAGTTGCACTAGGGCTGTGTAGAAAGAAACACTCCACTCACTATCTAACAAGCTAATTCCCTGTGGCATTGGGCTGTTATTTACATGAATGATTCAAAGTAATTTAAATGGGCAGAATATTACACATAATAAACAGATGGCATTCACAGGGCTGTGATCATTTAGATATGTGGTAGCTCAAAAGAGAAAAAGTTGTGTCATCTTTTCTAGTCAAATGACCAGATTTATTATTTCAGTGCATTAAAAAGACATTTCAACAGCTGATACTACCAGAAAAGGTATCATGTTGTCATACAGATTAAAATCTATCCAGCTCTATGGCTGCAGACTCTGAAATGAGTTTATGTTAGGAATTTGTACCAGACTGATTTTAAATTTGTTCCTACTGGCAAGAGTGACCTAGGATACTGAAAGTCCACATGTTCACATCTTGTTATGCCATAGATTGTAAAGTGCAGCCAGAGGTCTGCACGCTGTCTGTTACTGGAAGAGAAATAGAAAGCAAAACTGATTCTCAGAGATGGAAAAAAGCATCTTCTTTGTAGGCACAAGTAACCACCAAGTGGATACTTATGATACTGCAGTGAAGGGTTTTGTAAACTAGATACAGACTTTCCAGGGAGTATCTGTGCTGCTTTTCCCCATTCACATAAGCAAATCTTAACTTGTAGCATTTTTCTGATTCTTTTGCTTTGTTCTTTTGGCTTAAGGGCCGTATACTATAGTACTGCATGTTTAAAAATCAAATTAAGTGCAGCCATCACATACAATAGATCATAGTGCATTTACTCGTGAGTATGTCTATTTCTCGATTTCTCTCCTAAAAATCCAAATCTGAAGTAGATAAAAATGAGGGTTTAGGAAGATCATGGATAATTTTCAGTACCAGTTCTGTAAAACTTAATTACTTTCAGTTATTTCCCTGAAGCTGCTCTCTGCAGTTTCTCTGCAAATGATGAATAGCTGGGCATGGAGCAAACTGCAAAATGATCCATTAGTGAAATCCAATTTTCTATCAGACTTTCCAAGTAATTAGCTTTTCTTTAGGTAATATATTGTTAGTTTGCATGCATCCAATGTTGTATGACATTTGTTTAGGGAAGAGTAGACTATTCAACTTCTGTATTGCTTACAACAAATGAACAGCTCATAACTGTATCAAGGTTAAGCATCCCTTAGTGCAAGTGACTCCTATGTTACTCCTGAGCAAGAAATCTGCATGTGGGATCCTGCCCAGCTGCCTGAGCAGCAGCAGTGCCACTACTGTACAATGTTCCTCCAGTTACATGCAAGCATCCTCCAAGAACCCGAGTGGTTCTGGTGGCCCGGCCTGTTTCTGGGGGGTCACTGCTACACAGGCATCAACAACAAATACAACAATCAAGGAGTGCCATGGTGCTGTCTCCTGCTTTGAGCAGAGCTGTTGGTGACTGAGAAGCCTCAGAAACAGATTTCCGTAGCTGCTTCCACAGGCACAATCTTCTGTTTTCTGTCATTTTTCTTCAGTACAGTCCCATTTTGTTCCCTACTTACATTTGTCTCCTTATTCTTCAATTATTCACCTTTTCAGTTCTTCATTGCCCTTTGTCTACCACCAACATCCTCTGCCAGTCACCTCTCTCCTCAGAAGACTTTGTGTGTTGTAGAGTCACTCTCCCCCAGCTCTAGCAGTAAAATACTTCTTCTTGGGGAAATGACAAAATAAAAAAAAAAATGAGTCCTTAATTTTGATCCAGAATCAGTGGATTTGCTTTTGATTTACACTAAGGAACATGAAAGGAGGAATATGCAGGGATGCCATTATTAGACAACATTTAATATTCGCTGGTTTTGCAACTCCCTGTTTCCTGCATAGAATGAAATTGTGCTTTCAGCCCATGCTGTACAGATGCACACTCATATGTTCTTAGCAAAAGAACTCATAGCAAGTCTCCCAAAATGAAAAACAGGGATTGCAATGTTCTGGATGAGATCCTCAGTCTGGGAAGAGAGGAGATCCACCAAAGGAGGGGGAATGGAACCACAGTGAAACCACAAGAGACACCAAAAGCAGCCCTGCAGAGCTGCATCTCTGGAGTAAAATTCCAGCTGGGGAAGCACTTAGGCTCCATTTTTTTGAAGAGAGCATGCATTGCTGGCCAAGCCTCTTTAATATTTCTCTTTCACATTGACAAATCAACAACTTATAAAAGACCAAAATAAAGTTGCCCAACATCCCAAAATATATTCAAGGAGAAATTGAAAATGACATCTACTCACACATATGGCACATTCCATGCACTTTCAGCATGGATAAACTGGGCATGGAGTTGTGATAAAACACTGGAATGAAATACAGGATAGTTGAGATTAAGCAGAAAAAGGGTGAATGTTTTTGCATTTGGGCTCTGTGGTCATTCCAAAGAAAAGTGCTGGACTGAAGCAGTGCCCAAGGGCTGCGGTTCTCATTTGCAGTGAGAGCACATCTAGCTGGGTTATTGACTCTTTGCTTGCCTGTCCTTTACATGTGCCTGTTACATGACACACATCCCACCATTCCCATTTGAGCCATTGACTTGTTATATTAATGCAGAATACCAGGACAAGCTGGCAGAGGCACAGAGGGCTTTAGTCACTCAGGCAGAGGAACAGACAATGAACAAAGGGATGTAGGTGCATTTTGTACTCCTTTTGGAGTACTGGCACTGCTGGACTAACACTTCAGCAAACAAGGAATCTTTTGGCATGCCCATTCAATGACTTTCTAAGATATGTTGGCTCTGCAGTTTGCCAGCCAGTCCTCCAAGGTGCTGGAAAAGAGCAATTTACTAACAGCCTCTCACGCCATTCTTTAATCGGTGCCTCAAAATCAGAAGTGCAAACAGTACCTTCCCTCTCTGGGCACAAGATCCCCAAAATAGACCAACTGCCTATTCCTGGGCAATGGTAGGGCAATGTAATGGGGAGAATGCTGTCAAAAGCACATTGATATCTGGGCAATTTGCACATTGAATTGAGAAGGGGGGGGGTATTTTTTTTTTTGGCTGGCTCTCTGCCACCCTCTCTAATTTGAGGCAATCTCTCCAGCCCTCCAGACAGGTTAGTTTCGATGTTTCTGACAGTGACATTGCCAATGTGTCACTGGTGCATCCTGGGAAAAGGACATGGAAAACACAGGTTGCGATATAGGGTACGGACTCAGCAAAACAGCACTTCTGGGGAAGGACAAAACCACCTTACACAAAGTCAGGAAAAACGGAGCAAAGAGCTATGCAGCAGTGCACAGCAAGACTCTTGTATTCTACTTTATGCTGCGATGGTTTGCAGATAAATGTAGTGCCTAGGACGAGAGACTTCAGGATCTATGGTGTCCTGAATTGGCTTAGTTAAGCAGTTGCAGTGACTGCTGAAGGCTAAGAGTAATCCAGGATGTTTTGGTTCTTTGTTAAGATACTGGAGGATCTAAAGTTTCAGTAAGCTTTTGAGGGTTTTTCTTATTGTTTATTTGGTTGGTTGTTTTTTTGTTTTGTTTTGTTTTTGTTGGTTTTTTTTCTTGTTTGTTTGTTTTTTATCAGGAAATTTTCAACCTTATTGATACAGGGGCTACCAGAGTTGCAGAAAAGCTTGAAGTGTCAACCACTGAGCTAGGAGTCTGGGGACAGGAAGAGGTTTGTAGGGATTGGTGAGGAAGGAGAAGTTCTGTGAGTATGCTGGGCCTCCTGAGTATCCAACCCACCACTGCAGGGCAAATTAGCTCCTCAAGCTTGTGGCAAGCGAGCCAGAAAGTCAACCTAGGACAGTAGCACAGAGCCACCCTGTGTGCAGGTGGGCACATCTGTCTGCTCCAGAGCGGCACAAAACTGTGGGGGCTCATGGAAGACCAGTGCAGATGTCTCTGTTCTGAGTTGGACTGGATGGAGCCACAGGGGATATAAACCCTCCCCTTGCCAGGCTCAGCATAGTGAGAGGAGTCAGGAGAAGACAAAAGGAGCAGTTAGTAAATGGCAGAGGAAGTGAAGCAGCAGAGGGAGGGAGAAGGGTCCTTTAGCATTTATTGTTACTTGGGCTACTGAGGCACACAGGCTCCATCTCACACTAGTGCTCCATTATGCAAGGATGGGAAGAAGGATCACAGGACCAGGACTCTAGACTTTGATTCAGTTCTTGTCCCAGTTTCAGCATTCCTCTGTGTGCACGTTTCACAACAGCAAAAGCGGAGTGCAGAGTCCAGTGAAGTGCCATGGAGCATTCTAACTGGGTTCTGACCAGAGACTCAGGTACACAGACACCCCACACTGGGCTCTGCCATGTAAACATCAACATTTTCTACATGGTTAAGTCTAGGTTAAGTGTAATCTGCCCTGTATTTTAATTAATTACCTATCAAAAAAATTATTTTGTTGGAAGAAGCTTGCGAGGATCAAGCTCATTAACTGCTAGATGGCACACATGCATATACAGATTAGGAAGGCCATGAACACACCCAAGTGTTCAGCACTCTACAATTACACTACGTCACACAAGCAGCCCTGCTTTTCTGGAGGCCAGGGCAAGGTTACCTCTGAAGCCAAAGTACTGACTGGATAGCAAATGATACTTTGATTTGTTTTAGTTTAGTGCTAAACCTCTAAATGAGTTTGGGCTTTGAGGTCACCTGGTTTTGAAAAGCATGGGGTAATAGGTGAGGCTTACGTTGCTGGAATGTCAATGACAATGCAGTTTCCAGGGATAAGCAGCTGTGTTCACCATCAGTCAACAAAATCAAACCCAGCAGAAGTGGGTGTATTTAAGGTAAGCAATGTTAATGGAGTCAAAATGTCCACACAGCCACATGCACATGGATGTGATATAAACAGGACACAGTTTAGAAGGGATTAAAGCAACCAGTAAGGACTTCCTTAAACATCCTGCTTTAAAAGTGCTGTCACTAGCTCAAAAACTATTGTTTGCAGGAAAGCAAAGAAATCCAACAAAGCTGCACTGTTCTGCGCATCCATATTTACAATCTTCCCTTTCAGTCTAGCAGTGTAGTGTGAGTGACCAATGTTTAGAAAGTTGGGCTTGTGAATCACCTAGGCAGAAACGTACAAAATAAAGAGGAAAGGGGAAGACAGAGCAGGAAATAGCAAGACACAATAAAGAGGCTAAGACAACTAATTTCAGCTTTCTGTGATGTTCAGAAATGCAGTAAAGTAGATGTTGTGCCTTTAACTCATGTAAGAGAAAAGACAAAAAAATTGAGCAATGTGAAATTTTTAGATGGTATACACCTGCAAATAGAAGCATGACCGCCACTTGAAATTAATTTCAAAAAAAGTGAGAGTGAGATTTTGCATGTGTACTGTAACATCCATAGAAACTTTCTGTCCCCTTTCATCATTTCACATGGAATTTTTCAGAAAGGACAGCCACAGCTATTAATGGCATTTCTGCTGGCCTCCCACAGCCCTGTGGCTCTCAGTCCACAGCCATCCAAAAAGCTGATTCACACAGTTGTCCTTTCCAGACCAGTGCTTGTGTTTCAGGTTCCTCACTCAACTGCTATTGCTTCAGCTGACTCACACATGCTACATCCCTGTGATTAAAAGCAGTGACATAAGTATCTACAAATCATTTCTTTAGAACAAAACTATTTCAAAGACAACATATTAAAAAAATAAATATAGCAGCTTAGATGTTTAGATATCTCTGTCAGGACCAGAGAATGCTGAGCATCCTTATACTTCCTTTATAAAGCACCTTGCTTTGTCATCCCCTGTCCCTAAACCATTTCTGATAAATGTGTCTTTTCCTACCCCTCCTTCCTCCTCCATTCCCAAAGGATTTTTATGTATGCATATGTTATTTTCACCTCCAAATTAACAGCCATGTAAAACAAAACTGTGTTTCCATAAGGACAATTTACAAGGCCCTCAAAGCTGATAATTGGGCCTGTTATCTTTCAAAAAGAGTTGTTGTTTTCCCTCGGGTAGGTTACTGTGTGGTTTTTGTGTTTGTTCTTCACATAATCCTTTGTGGATTTAGATCAATACAGGCTTGTAGAAAACTGTGATAATACAGTGCACGATATTTGCTGCACAACGTATGCTTCTCTAATGCCTTTCTTTTGTCAGCTCATGTCCTTGATTCTTATTTTGGTTTGTGAATTTTTTTAAGGATGTGGGGAAAAAGTACCAAAAATTACTTCCATTTTGGAACATGAGAAAAAAATAGTTTACCAGAAATCATCCTGTGTCATGTCACTTAATACCCTTCATAAATGCAACAAACTGTGTTTTAGGAGGAGTTTCTCTTCTTTTTTTTTAGTTTTTATTTTTTAATCCTTTTTTCCCTATTGCTTCCAGACAAGATTTTTCCTAACATAAGTGTAAATAGAAACTTTATCCCAGTTTCTAAGTTCCATTTGCCCGTATGGGGTACATTTTGCCATCTGCTCTCCCACCAACACAGAACAGTGCCAGGTGTCCTGGTGCCAGGGGCTCCTCAGAGTTTGGGCTGCCAGGAGTGGCAGGAGCTCCCCATGGGGACGTGTCAGGGCAAAGCCTGGCAGCCAGGGCCCATCCCACCCCATTTTCCTAATATTTGTGGCACTGGGAAGCACACTGCCCAATAATTTTGACTGAGTGTTGAACCTTCCTCAGTAATTCAGGTAACAAATACTTTTACTACAGCCAAGGGCCAACTGCCATTTTTACATTTATTTTAAGAAAGTCTATAAATCAATATGAGTTACCAAATTATTACATCCATGCATGGTTAGCAGCTGTACATATCAGAGCTATTAATGAACAGCAGCAGTTCCCATCTTATAAATGCTGGCTTCATGCAGGGCAGGCACAAGGGAACAGCAAGCCTTATCTGAATTTTTATCTTTTTGCATGTAAAATTACTTTATTCCTATCCACCATTGTTAGGAGCTCAGAGAACTCTTCATTTGGTGACCTCACTTCACTTTCTCATCTTACTATTCATACTGCACTTCCCTTACCCAACCAATGATATTAAATTGGTTTGCCGATGATACTAAATTGAGAGGAGGTGTGACTCCTTCAAAATCAGGGAGGCCCTGCAGACAGACCTTGATAAATTAGAGGGCTGGGCAGTCACCAGCCCTATGAAATTTAACAAGGGCAAGTGCCGGATACTGCACCTGGGATGGGGCAAACCTGGATGTAGAGACAGACTGGGGAACGAGAGGCTGGGAAGCAGTGCCACAGGAGGGGACCTGGGGGTCCTGGTCAATGGCAAGCTGACCATGAGCCAGCAGTGCCCTGGCAGCCAGGAGGGACAACCATGTCCTGGGGAGCATCAGGCACAGCATTGCCAGCCAGGCAAGGGAGGGGATTGTCCTGCTCTGCTCTGCACTGAGGCAGCCTCACCTCGAGTGCTGTGTGCAGGTTTGGGTGCCACAATATAAAAAAGATATTAAACCATTGGAGAGTGTCCAAAGGAGGGCAATGAAGATGGCAAAGGGCCTTGAGGGGAAGCTGTATGAGGGGCACCTGAGATCACTTGGTCGGTTCAACCTGGAGGAGACTGAGGACAGACCTCATTGCAGTCTACAACATCCTTGTGAGGGGAGGAGGAGGGGCAGGCACTGATCTGTTCTCTGTGACAGGACCCCAGGGAACGGCTTGGAGTTGTGTCAGGGGAGGTTTAGGTTGGATATTAGAAAAAGGTTCTTCACCCAGAGGGTGGCTGGACACTGGAACAGCTCCCGAGGGAAGTGGTCACAGCACCAGCCTGACAGAGTTCAAGAAGTGCTTGGACAATGCTCTCAGGTACATGGTGTGACTCTTGGGAACGGCCCTGTGCAAGGCCAGGAGTTGGACTTGATGATCCTTGTGGGTCCCTTCCAACTCAGCACATTCTCTGATTCTGTGAAAATAAATTATATTCTTCCCACTTTGCCAGGCATCCCANCCCTGTGGTGCGGCGGCGGAGGCGTGCGTGGCCGCCCCGGCCCTGCCCGGCCTGGCGGGGAGGCGCCGGGAATGCCGGGTGCGCGGTGTCGCCGGTAGGCCGGGCCTTGCTCCGTGTCCCGCGGTGGGGAGCGCCTGTTCGGCCTCGGGGCGCGGCGGCGCCGTGGCTGCCCCCGGAGAGGCTGCCTCCTCCCCGTCCCCTTCCTCGCTGTCGCTCTGTCTCCCCGTGAGCCTTCCCCCCGCGCTGTCCTTAGGAAGCCCGCCGCGCCTGCCTCCTTCTCTGCCGTCCCGAGGCCGTCCCCGGGCTGCGGGGAGCTCGTCCCGGTGCTGCAAAACCCTGTGAAGAGTCCCGCGTTTAACCTTTCCGTCAACTTCGGCCCCGAGTGCTGGGCCTGCAACGTGAGCCTGCGGCTCAATGGTGGCTGTAGAGCGCTCCTAACTTGGTCAGTGCTTTCCTCTGGGATGCTAATGTTGCTTCTGGATAAGGAGACCAAAGCTGTTATGGTGTATTGATAGTCCCTTGGGTTATCTTATTTCAAGGTGCAGCTTTTATAGTCTTGTAAGAATGTAAAACTGTGGAGCCTCTTCTGCATAGGGTTCAGCTCTCCATTCTGAAGAACTTACAGGAAGTTCAAACCCTGATTTTGAAGAGGAAGGGGGAAGTAACATCCAGCCTTTTGCTGTGTGTAACCAACACTTGCTTTTCGTAGTTTGAAGCTTTCTGGAGCAGTGGTGTGACTTGTGTGATTCAATGCTGTTCTGACTTCAGAACTATTTACCTATGGTTAAGGTGATATTTAAAGTAGTCTCTGACTTAACAAGTAGTTCAGATCTTGTTTGTGTCGGACAGGATGTCAGCCTCTCTGTAACATGTTGTGTTTTGTGTCTGTGCTGTGAAGCTCGAGCCCTGAGGTTGCTATAGAAACTGGTTGAGTGAAGGGGAAGGTAAGATGGACTGATGCCTGTGTGCTGGTTTCCTGAAAAGCTCCACATAAATCCTGCCTGAGCTCTGACTGCATGTGAGGCAGGTGGCTTCATTAGGGAAGCCCAACTTCAGTGAGAAGCATTGCTTTAACTTGCTTATGTCTATGTAGTCCTTCTGAAGGTGTTCAGTTTTCACCTTTCATGACTATTGAAGCGAATGCTTACCTGTCTGGTAATCTGGGGTTGTTCTAATTGGTGTTTAAAACTGGTTATCCAAATTTAAACTTGATGGATGCTTTAAATTAAATCGATGCTATCTCTGGTGAGGGAAAGGATTTTTGTATGTCGAGCACCAATATCTGTGCAAGTACCACCTTGCTTGAAAGAAAATTTGGGGTGGTGCTTGTATTGCAGAATATTGCGTGGGACAACCTGCAGCTGGGAAGGATTTGTTTCAGATATGTAGGGTAGTCAGCTGCTCAAGAAATCCTAAGACGAGTAGTCAGATGTTTTAACAACTGTCTTGTGACTGCCATGTAGAAGTAGAAGAAAGGCTTAAAGGATCTGGCATAAAGCTGACTCAGCAAAATACTGAATCACGGTGGCTGGAGCAGCTGGACGTGCTTGTTTAGAGTATTGCATAGACACTGGAGTTTTTCCTCCTAGTCCAGGCACTTGGATTCCAGAGATACACTTCAGGGAGCCTCCTTCTCTGGAGTTACTCAAAAGGCTTCTGGACACCATCCGGAGTAATGTGTTGTAGGGCCACATCTTAGACCAGATGACCACCAGTGGTCCTTTTCAACCTTGGCTGTTCTGGGATTTGTAAAGCTCATTATTTTCCTGGCTTAGGTGAGGTGCTGTATCTTTAGTTCCAACTTGAGAGTTAAGCTTAAGCTTGTTTGCTTTGTTGCTCTATTGGACAGTATTTCTTTTCGATATTGATTTCAGACTGGTAAGGAAGACAAAACTGGAAAGGAGAGAGGTCTTGGGTTTTCTCACGTGAACTTCGGTTGAAATAAAAGCAAAAGAAGGAAGTGGTAGCACTGAAGTAGTCACTGACCACTTGCTCATGACCTGCTGGGGCTGGCCTTTGTTCCCATGGCTCCATTCTGATCTTATTTGTGAAATCTGATTGGCAGGCTGAGACTTAAGGCTGAAGAAAGCACAGTTCTCCAGCTGCCTGCTTTTAACCTCCTTTGTAGAGCACAAAGTGTGGTGCTTTCTTGGACCTGGCTGCCAGCATTCAAGCCTATGGCAAGCTATTAGTTGAACTCATAGTGAAATCTATGAAGTTATGTTTTTGAAGTTACGTTTTACTTGAGTAACATTTTGCCTGTAATTCTGCAGTAAAATGAAGTGTACGATTTCACTGAAGTATCTCTAGAGACAAGATTGCTCAGTTTAACTTTGAAAGTTATTTTGAGGGGAGAGGCAGAAAGTGG
>VZTG01000247.1:179900-232127 GCA_013397845.1 Melanocharis versteri
AGTCACTGACCACTTGCTCATGACCTGCTGGGGCTGGCCTTTGTTCCCATGGCTCCATTCTGATCTTATTTGTGAAATCTGATTGGCAGGCTGAGACTTAAGGCTGAAGAAAGCACAGTTCTCCAGCTGCCTGCTTTTAACCTCCTTTGTAGAGCACAAAGTGTGGTGCTTTCTTGGACCTGGCTGCCAGCATTCAAGCCTATGGCAAGCTATTAGTTGAACTCATAGTGAAATCTATGAAGTTATGTTTTTGAAGTTACGTTTTACTTGAGTAACATTTTGCCTGTAATTCTGCAGTAAAATGAAGTGTACGATTTCATTGAAGTATCTCTAGAGACAAGATTGCTCAGTTTAACTTTGAAAGTTATTTTGAGGGGAGAGGCAGAAAGTGGTGTTGAAATTTAAATATGCTTTTGTTTAGCCACTTCACTGTGGTGGTTTCATGAAAGGGAGAGGCCTTAAGTTTTGTATTAGTACAGCTTGGTGTGTGGCATTAGAAGCTGAAAGGTGAAAGTCTCCTGTGGCTCTGATTACTGACTGTTACTTCTTAAACCTGTGAAGGCTAAATTATTTTTCTGTTACAGAATCTTCAGCAACACTGTTGTGAAAACTAGTCCAGAAATGTCTGCTCTTGAAACTCTCTTTAAATACATTGATGAACACCAGGACCTCTATGTTCAGGTAAGTTTTCTTTGAGTTTTGTCCTGCAGCATGGGCAGCTATGGGATATTAGAAATTAGGTGGTCAGCGTCAAGTTTGTTGTTACATCTATATAATATGCCCAGTAATAATGTCAGGTGATGGGAGAGAGAGGAGAGCAGGCAGCAAGTGTGAGTGATTTGAGGCAGGTCAGAAAACTAGAAAACTGCTGCTTAAATTTAGGCATAATTCTGTTCAAAATCCTTAATGTCCATGGTAGATTTATTAGGAAATGATCTATTACTGTATAGTGCAACTGGTGACTTATTTAGAGGTACAAGAAGCTGACACTGGCTTCTGAATGCCAAACTAGGTTTATAGTTTCTTCCCTTTTGAGATGGGAGATGAAGGATATGAGGCTGGAACAAAGCTTTCTTGTATGAAATTATTTATCCTGGGGTTCAGAGGGAGAGGTTGCTCTCTCCAAAGAGGTGCTTTGCTGCTTGCCCTGCTATTTAGTTACTTGTTGTATTGTAATCCCTTTCACCCATGAAGGAATCAGTGGTACAGCACTGTGAACTCAGGCACGGACTACGCCAAGTGTTCAGCTTGATTTCTGCCAGTTGTTCTTGCTGAACTCACATGGGGAGAAAAAGCTGAAGTGGCCTTTTTGAGAGACCTGAAAGACTTTAACTGGTTCTGGATACTTAAAGAGCAGCAACTAAAAAGGCACAATAAGCATGAGCTGTTGTACTCTTAAGCTTACTTGATGTGTCTGTAAACTTTGTGCTTTGCTGCAGGGACAGCTGCAGGGGAGTGAGGTTTTAGAGAGCTTTTGAGAGTAATATTAATGGTTAAAGCTGTTCTTTGAGCAGAGGACAGAGCTGGTTTGCCTCAATTTGAGCTTGACTTAAACCAGTGTGTGTTGAATGACAAGGTGTGGTATTTGCATGGTGCCTGTTGTGTAGTAAAACCTGTAGCTCTTCCATCTCTCCAGCGCCTGGCAGAGTGGGTGGCAATCCAGAGTGTGTCAGCATGGCCAGAGAAGAGGGGTGAAATCAAGCACATGATGGAGGTTGCTGCGAAGGAGATTGAGCGACTGGGAGGCACAACCAAACTTATGGATATTGGGAAACAAAAGGTACGTGAGCATCTCCACGTTGGCTTAGGAGAAAAAAATCTCATCAGAAGACAAGGTGTTTTGCATGAGAAGGTGCTGGTTTCGTATGTTACCAGTATGAAAGGTGCCTTGACTCCATGAAAAGGCTGTCTGTTGGACTTATCGCTATAAAGAAAGAGGATAGTATGGATATTCTTATGTCCCTGCAGATACTGGCACCTCCAAGCTGTGCAGCATCCATCAGGCATCCAACCAGCATCCAACATACTGTGCAGATCCCATGCATGGGAATGTTTTCCCATTTTATTTGTTCAAGCTGTTCAGTTCCACTGACAAACAGAAGGGATTTTGTGTGAGAATTTCTTGATGCACTTTTAGATTAAGTCAAGGACATGCAGGTGGTGTAATCCCCAGTGCCAAGTGGGAACTGCGTTCAGGTTACAGTCAAGTGGCTCAGTTTATCCTGCAGTCCAGGGATGTGCGCAGCACAATACAGGCAGGAAGGCGAAGCTGTGTGAGCAGCATAGCACAGGCTTTGGGCTATGCAGTTATCTTTGTGGGTCACTAATTCCTTGGTGTCTGGTCAGGATCACCACACAAGGGACCTGTGGGCAGTGGCCTAGAAAGGCAGTAGCCTGTTGGGGTGTAGGATAATGTCCTTCCTGCCACACAGTCTGAACTTTCTGTTAAAGACTTTCGTTTATAGTAAACCTTGGGACCCAGTTAAGGATGTTGAATTAAATTTTGGACTGTATTAAATGTGTCTTAAATATTTTTTGAACTGAACATGAACAGAGCAACTGCAAACAAAAATGTTAGACATTTTTAAGAACAGGCTGGTATTTGTCCTTAGACTCATAGACTTTAAAGATACTGACTGAAGTTTCAGTAAATCTTCCAAAAGACTTCTGGGCTCTTTCAGAAGTGTTCCATTTGTCACAGGATTGCAGTCCCTTACTAGATACAAAAGTATCATTAGAAGAATGAGTTCCCTCCTTATTTTTAGCTATCCAGACTGCTTTTTTCCCCCAACAAAATGTATGTGCCTATGAGAATGATAATGATAATCTCGTCCTAAGGAACTATCCACTTGATATGCTCAGTCTTTGATGTGCCTAGCCACTACCTGCCTCAGAGTAGGACCCATACCAAAATTGTTAGACTAGCATTGGGATAGTGGCATTAAAAATCTTGTACAGGAATGTTTGCTAGTTCTAGGAGATCGTCCTTGTAATTGGTGTGAGAGACTGCTGACTGAAATCTGTGTTATGGGAACCTTCTGAGCAGTTCTTGCTTTTGGCAACTGGATTACATTTGTTTGTAGCTACAGGTTCCAGCAGGAAAACAGCTGACTTGGGAGAGAATCTGTAGCTTAATTCTAGCTCTGCTAGAATTACAGCCTAAAACTCCATCAAAAGTTTCAGTTAATTTGGAGACAGAGTTGTTGTTTTCATTGCTGTAACTTTTTGGTAGCAAGAACTGATTTTAGAGTTTTATGTGTAATATTTTTATTTAGATAATTGTAATCCGTCTGCAAGGGTTACCTGCAGTGTTCAGTTTTATATTAAGTACAGAGAGAGCTAGCCAGTGTATTATGTATGTTGCTGCTATATCTGTGAAGGACAATGTAAAGCAACTGAACTTGCAGATCAAAGTTACTTTACTGCTGCACAGCAATTTGTTGTGTATTGATTACTGTAAATTCTTGCAGTAGTGCTTTAATCGTGTAGAGCTGCAGCTGGCCAAGGACCATGTAATCTGTTGATAAAAGATTTGAGCTTGGAACCCATATAAGCAGAAAGTCAGAGCTGATCTGGATCTGCTGAACAGTGTGTAGAAGTACTTGTTCACTGGAAGGGAAATACTTGCTGACTGGGAATAGCATGTGATAATTGCTTATGGGGTATTCCAAGGGATTAAGCTGAGTTCAACTCTTGAACTCCTGAACTGAGTTCATCAGCACTACCCTGCCCTTAGCTCAACAATGTTCAGAGAAGTATATCTGTTTTGCTGGTCTTATTTGGGCGTAGGCACATGTCACACCCAGCAATACCACTGTCAGGAAATTTTTGTCCAGAAAGCTGTGCTGTGGACAGGATGAAAGTGCAGTGACAAGCAACACAGAATTCAATGTTGAATGGAGTTTATCACTTATGCTTAGGTCAGCATTAGATATAGCAGTTCGGCACGCAGTCAGCTTGCTCTGCTAAAACCTGATGGAGGATTGGTTGTTTAAAGCTAACAGCTCTAAGTGGCTTGGAACGTTTTGCCTGTTACTGGGACATGTCAGGAAACTAACTGGCATGATGCCATCAGGCCTTCTTTGGCACCCTGCTTCTGGCAATTGGTTTACGTAGATTAGTTTTGTTTAGCTGTCTGTGCCTCTACTCTCGTAACTTCCATAGTATTAAAGTAATTCATGTATCTGATAAAAACTCTGATGTTCCACATTTTAATAAGACTTCTGCCCTCCTATTTCTAGCTGCCTGATGGATCAGAGATCCCCCTACCGCCAATTGTTCTGGGAACACTGGGCACAGATCCACGCAAAAAGACAGTGTGTGTGTATGGTCACCTGGATGTTCAGCCAGCAGCACTAGAGGATGGCTGGGATAGCGAGCCCTTCACACTGGTAGAAAGAGATGGTAAGAGCAGTGACTTCACAAACTGATGGACACTTCTGTAACAAGTGTGGTATTCCTCAGTTGTTCCAAAGCTGTGCCATTGATTGAAAGGGGGAAAGGGAGTAAGAACTGGTATGGGTGCTCATTTAATACTGTTGAGGTAAAAATGTGCAGGTGGGGAAATGGTAAAAAAGTCGAGCTGCGAAATCTCAGCTGTTCTTGAGATTGTTTCCTTGTCTGATAATCTAGGCTGTAGTTTGCATGTTTTCTTCCCTGTAGCTACAGCACAATCTTAACTGCTGCCTTCCATGGTGCCAGCTTGTTGACAGAGAGCTTTTTAAAATTTATTTCTTGTGCTGTTCACAGCTTGAAGCCAGTAAGGTCATGTCACACTGCAGGAATTTTGAACCATTACTGAGAAAAAATACATAACCCAACTTCTTTATGCCTGGAGACAGGAGTGACACAGCAGCCTCCCTGGGTTGCCTTGTGTTTAATTGTTCTACTATGAGTACTACAGAAGCTCTTTTGCAGAGGTAGTGCCCTAAAATATGTCCCTCTCCCATAAATGGGGGTGAAGAACTGGTGCAGTGTCTCCTGTTGAAACAACATTGCCAGCAGCCAAGAAGACTAAAACTTCCTTTTCTATTTAAAGCTTCTTCTTTGTTTCACTTTCTCAGTGTTAGTGTCAAAGGTCATATCAATAGAAGCACATTAACCACTTGTGTTGCATAAGCATTAATGATTGCCAGAAGAAGGAGTATCTGTGCTAACTAGTACTTCTGCTTGGGCACTTAGGCATAGGCAGCAGAGTCCAAGTTACTACTCTCATCTACTAGCAAGACCTAGACTTGCCTCAGGCTGTGGCTTGCCTCTGTGCAGCCTGGCCATGCAGGAGTCATTCACCAAGGGCTCTTTCCCTTTGTAGGCTGTCTGGCCTGTTCTGTCCCTGGTTACATGGAGTGCTGAGGGGTTGTAGCCACAGCTCCGAGTTGCACTGATAACTGCCTCTGCTGTGATCCCATGTGCTATGTTTTCTGGGAATTCCCTGTAGCCTGTGAAACTGGTCTTTGACTAAATTCCTTTCTAGGGAGATCCACTTCTATCTGGAGAATCCAGAGAAGTGATTTGTCACTAGCTACTGAATTTTCACTCTTCAAACAAAGAATTCCTGAACTGAAGTTAATACATGATAGATTTCTGTTAAAGGGAGGGAACTTGTTTCTATACACTTAGGTGTTTGTAGAAAATTATATTGTTGTGAAGGATAAGGCAGTTATGTCTTTTCCTGGCTTATAATAAACTCCTTTTGAGGAAGCAGCTGGGGGAAGAGGTGGGGTACCTCTGTAAGTGGGAGAACTATTGCAGTCCTGTATCTATCCCACTTGAAAGGGTTTGTGAAGCAGAATGTAAAACTGCTACTTATAAAGAATCAGAAATGAAAGTTTTTGTATAAGCGAGGTTAAAAAAATTATCCAAAAAAAAGTGTTCTCCTGTAGGAAAGAGATGGAACTTCATACTACTTTTTTTCCTCACCAGTCAATTTGTATCTTGTTTCTACAGGAAAGTTGTATGGGAGAGGATCAACAGATGACAAAGGTCCAGTGCTTGCCTGGCTGAATGCCTTGGAGGCTTATCAACAAACTAACCAGGTATGTGCCCAAAACATATTCTGCTTTTTCACACACAGCTGAGTCTAGCAATAAATGTTATCCAAGCCACAAATCCTTGTGAGGGAAGCCTGCTTATTCAGCTGATTGGAGGAATGATGCAATAGTCCTGTAAATTCCCTGATATCCTAGCAGGGTTAAGTTGTCTTGCTGAGAAGTTAGTCTTAGAGATGCTTGGGTTGCACTTTAAACAATTTTCCATTAATGAAAGATGTAGGAAGGAAAAAACATATGCAAGTGTGTGGAGCAGGAGGAACAATCAAATGTGATCACTATGATGTAAGGATGTCAGATTAGTTTGGCCTTTATCAAAGCTTAATGTCTCACTGCCCCTTACCTTTAATGTAACACTAAAACTGGGAGCTTTGCTTATTTCTGTTAAAGAAAATGTGCAATCAGAAATAGCTCAGGGTGTTTGCTTTATCTTGCTAGACAAGTTCCTATCACTTTTGAGAGGAATAACTAGTTCTCAGTTGCTGTCTAAGTATATAGAATATGGTAGACTGGATAGACAGGGTAGCTTTGTTGCTACTGTGGCATACAATTCCTGTGGTTTATTAGTTTTCCTAGCCTGGTGGCTTACCTTTGGCAGCAGATTTCTGCTGTGTTCCCATGCTTAAGGGGTTTGGGGACAAGTTCTTATGACTTTTTGAAGTGTTTTGATTCCATCAAATAAAGGATGGTGTAAGTGCCCTCAACATAAGCACAGTCCAAACTTTAAACCAGTTTGTGTATAATTAACAAATTCCACTGTCATGGAACTATTTTATCCATGTCCATTTTGCTGCTTTGAACATGACAGATGAAGATTACTGAAGGAGTCAAGTGTTTTCACATGCTTAATCTGTTCTTGTTTTTAATTTCAAAGGAGTTTCCAGTAAATATTAAGTTTTGCCTAGAGGGTATGGAAGAATCAGGATCTGAAGGCCTTGATGAACTGATTTTTGCTCAGCGAGATGCTTTCTTTAAAGATGTGGATTATGTTTGCATTTCTGACAACTACTGGCTAGGCAAGAAGAAACCTTGTATCACTTACGGTTTGAGAGGTATCTGCTACTACTTCATAGAGGTAAGTGCTGGTATACACTGCAACTCCAGTATTAAACTGAATTTTCCACTGGAGAACAGTGGTAGTTCAAACCTTTTCATGCCAGTAGCTTTTTTTCAGAAAAGTTGAAACTGGCTACTTATGTGGAATAGAGTATCCTAATTGTCTAAGCATCGTTCTCTTGCCATCCTATCTGATACTTGGGTGGGTGGGATAGCTTTCAGATGTGTGAAGCAAGATAAGCCAGCACCTTCACTGAAGGATTGTCTCATAGCATAGATATCTTCATCCACATACAGCCTTCTTATAGATGGGTGTCATATTTGTGGTTTTGCAGTCAGCTGGAATGTCTCCAGTTAACCAGAACTGCTGGTAGGTGGTTGAGAGTGGTTTGGCATGTTCTTCTACCAGTTCCCTCAATACTCTGGGTGGGGGTGGATCCCATCTGGGCCCATGGACTTGTGGGTGGCTAATTGGCATAGCAGGTCACTAACAATCTCCTCATGGATTATAGGCTTCCCTCATCTCCCCATCACCAACTTCCAACTCAGGGAGCTGAGCATCCTGAGGACAACTGCTCTTCATACTGAAGGCTGAGGCAAAGAAGGCATTAAATACCTCTGCCTTTTCTTCATCCCCTGTCACTGCACTGCCCTCTGCTTTCAGCAAATGATGGGGATGCTCCTTGACCCTTGGCCAGATCAAGCTCTAGCTGGGCTTCGGCTGTTACAGTCTCCTCCCTACATGACAGTATCTCCATGCTAAAATTGACCTGAATCTTCATTCACTTCAATCAGGTGGAATGCTGTGACAAAGACCTTCACTCTGGAGTTTATGGTGGTTCAGTACATGAGGCCATGACAGATCTCATTGCTCTAATGGGTAAGAAAAAGCAGGTTTCACTGAATGCGTTTAAAATGGGAGCAAGAACCATCAAAGCATGACTGAGTTTGCAGTGAGGGAGTTTCTAAGGACTGTTTGCAATAGCAAAGCAGTGACCAGTGAAATGGTGCTTGCCAGGTATGCAAAGCTAATGCCTTAGATACAGAAATATGGTGAAGGTCTTGCCAAGAATTTGTCTGTCTACTCTTAGCTTTCCCTAAAATCTTGCTGCAAATTTGCTTGTTAATTAAATCAGCTGTGTCCTCAAACTCTGCTGTGGATATTATATTGAACTCTTTGGGAGTCCTACCTTCAGAGAGCAAGCAAAATGTAGCAGTAGAATTAAATACAGAAGCAAGCAAGTGCACATTTTGGATACAGGCAAATTCTTTTAAGTGTCTCCCATGCTCAGTGGTGCATGCTCTGGGAAATAGAAGTCTGAATTTCATTGCATTTACAGAGTTTTCAGAAGGCCAAGACTTCTGTTTCCCAAGGAAAGTGTTCCCAGCAATGACATCTTGTATCTTCTGGCTGAATTCTGATATCAGGTGCTTCTTGTTTACAGGTTCTCTTGTAGACAAGAAAGGGAAAATCCTCATCCCAGGTGTTAATGAAGCAGTGGCACCTGTTACTGATGAAGAGCTGGCATTATATGAGAAGATTGATTTTGACCTGACAGAATATGCAAAAGATGTAGGAGCAACAAGACTTCTGCATGATGCAAAGGTGTGCTCCACTCCTCCTCTACCCTGTCTAGATCAAGCTGTCTGTATTAGGAGACAGAAACAAGCTTCTGTGGATGTGTGTATAGTTACCAAGTAATTTATTAGGCAGAGGATTCATCTGATGTCTTCAGAATGGTGAGAATGCCTTGAAGATAATTTTGCCTACTGTATGGTTGACAGCATACTTAACACTTTGCAGAGGAACTGCTAGTGTTAGGTGCTTGGAAACTTAGTCTAGGGTATTCCATGTTTAACTCAGGCAGTCTTGACAACTTTAAATTTGCTCCTTACTCTGTGTAAGTAGCATTTGAAACTTGTACAGAACTTTATCTAGTGCCATTCTCTTAATGCTAGATAAGAATGTTGGCAGCTTTCCAGAGGTCAGATGACAATCTGCACAAAACATCTGTGGTTTTCTACATCTGCAGGAAGTTCAGTGGGTTATCAGAAATAAAGTAGTTGCTCAGAGATGATTGCTTCTTAAGTGAGAAAAGGGATTGAAGCCTAACTGCTGAATATAAGGCTGACATGCCAAAATCTCCCTAGACCTGGCAAACAAAGACTGTTTTGTAATCGTGAGCTAGGCAGCTCAAATCTTTGAACAGTCTCAAGCTCAATAAACTCACGTCTAAAGGTAAATCTTCATTCTGGGAGCTCTCCAAATGAATGCTCTTAATGGCATTGAATCTTACAAGGTACTGGTATTACATGCTAATTTTAAAACCCTAGATGTAAATACATCTCCTGTCATAAAAAGCAGGCACAGATGTTGTAAAAGGCAAGTTTACATGTGCAAATCTGTCTTCTGTCCTAGTGCTGTCAGGAGGAGACTTCAAACCTAACTCAAATAGGTATAAGTAACAATTTATATGCTCCACCTTCTCTTTATGTGCTCAGGTTTATATCAACTGGGCGCACACAGGCTTCCTTGCTTAGCCTTGTCCTTTAAAGTAATGGATGAATTATAGCTTGGATATTAGGAGGAGCTGGCAAGATGTTCTTTGTGATACTGAACTGAAGCTGTTCAGTCGTGGCTAAACTGAAATTCCAGCTAAGGGACTTCTAAGCTGCAAACATGCAAGAAGGGCTTTAGGGCTAAGGAGAGAGAAGAGAGAGAGAGAAGCCTGTAACCTCCAGGTGAGAAGCAAATGTGCTTGAGGGATTTGAACTGTGACAGCTACATTTGCTTTGAGAGAAGATTGGAGGCAGGTTGTACCTGGAAAAAACCAAACTTGTAACATAAAGGACACAAAATTTCTAAGTGTCCTGGATTTCTGCAGTGAAGTTCTGGCTTGAGACACTGTAGCTGTGTCTGCACAGGACAACTCAACAACTGCACTGAATTCAGGATCCAGTGTATTGAACAGCTGTGTCCAAGGTAACAGAGGAAATGCTGGAAGTGTACCTGCAAGGCAGTGGCGGTCAGTTTAATCAACCTGGAGTTCAGGCTTTTTAATACAACTGATGATATAAAGAAAAGCACACTATAAGCCTCAGTCTGAGCAGTGGTGAGGGTTTTAGAAAATGTGAACTTAAGCAGTGTCTTGGTGATGAAGGCACCTGCCTGTCCCAAGGCAGTGGGGATTGAAGCTTTCAATGCTCCCTACAAACTGTGCTTGAGCACCTTATAAATGGCCCTTGTGTCCTTATCAAAAGCAAACTGGTCATGTCCCAAAAGCTCCACAGAACTAGGAGAGAGCCAAACTAGAACTGCTGAGTCTCTGAAGGTGTTGAGAACCCAGATGTTGTATCAAAATGTGTGCTTAATGGGAATGATAGCTTCTGAGTGGTCTTCAATGAGCTGCATTTCTCCATGAAAGAAAGCACTGTTTCTTGCAAAATATTCATTGGGTTGAGGAAATCATTAGTTTAGGGAACTCTCTCAGACTTCATGTAACCTGCATCTTTCTCTTTGCTTCTGCAGAGAGAGATCCTTATGCACAGATGGAGATATCCTTCCTTGTCTCTCCATGGAATTGAAGGAGCCTTCTCAGCCTCTGGTGCTAAGACAGTGATTCCTAGGAAAGTGATTGGCAAGTTCTCAATCAGGCTTGTGCCAAACATGACTCCTGAAGAAGTCACAAAGAATGTATGTTGAGATGGATTGCTGCTATCAAAACTAGTGTCTCTAAACTTCTGTTCACTTTGGCTTAGGGGAAGGGTTTTTCTGTTTTCTAAAGCAGTTCTGTTCTTTTGCTTTCCTACCGTCTTCCCTGCTCTGCAGCTCAACACAAGATAACTGAGGGAATCCTGTGTGGTGCCCCAGTGGACTGTGGTGGTCTGATTACCCAGTTTCTCTAAACTCAGAAGGGTTTAGGAATAAATGCTAATTTAATTGTAGGGCACTTGGACTGCCTGAAATGCATATTCAAAAGCAGGGGTGTTTGACATTCTGGCTAATTGTTCTACAATATACTGTTAATTTGCCTAAAGATATTCTGATTTCAGAGCAGAGAATCATTGGAATACTACAAAATAGAAGCAATAGGAAAAGTATTGCTGCATAGTTGGCCTGCGAGTCCCTAAGATGCTTTTAGAATATGACCTTTGCCAGTGCTCACACAGATGCTAACAGTAGGTAAGATCATTCAATCTTTCTTACAGGTTGAAGTCTACTTGAACAAAAAGTTTGCGGAGCTGCAGAGTCCCAACAAATTCAAAGTGTACTTAGGCCATGGTGGTAAACCCTGGGTGTCAGACTTCAACCACCCCCACTACATGGCTGGTAGGAGGGCCATGAAGACAGGTCAGTGAGGTTTTCATTTGGCTTTGGTAGCATTAAAAAAGCTCTTGTTCCAGCACCTCAAGAAACACTGAGGAGGTCATGTTTGCTGAATATTTAGTGTTCTGCACTCACATCTAATGACTTTGGCTCACTAAGTAAGGAAGCACGTCATGTGCAATCTTTAAATTGAAATCTGAGGTACAGAACAGAAAGATACTGGGTATCAAATTCATTTCTGCTTTTCTGGGATGAGTTTGTTGGTATGGTATTGCTTTTGCATCAGGATGGGCCTGTCAGTTCAGATCACCTGCTTAGCCAAATTCAATGAAGTTTGGTCATCGCAGCACCCCTCTTAATCAGTTTTGCCAGATTGTATAGGGCAGCTAGAGCAAATCTAATTTGTGTTGGAGTACAGACAGGCTTTCAGATGAAGTGTTGGTGTGTAACTGAACTGATCTCTGACAGTGACAATACTCTGGTGCTACATCTGTGGGGAGAAGCTCTACAGTTCTGTGGCCTTTGCAGTCTTGCTGATTTGGCCAGCACCTGGTACAGATGGGTACTTGATGGCTTGAGTAAGGACTTGGTGGAAAAAATACAAACTCCAAACTGACTAGAGTATCACTTTTCTAGTTTTTGGAGTTGAACCAGACCTGACGAGGGAGGGAGGAAGCATTCCTGTTACCCTAACTTTTCAAGAAGCCACAGGCAAGAATGTCATGCTGCTTCCTGTTGGAGCTGCAGATGATGGTGCCCACTCTCAAAATGAAAAGCTAAATAGGTAAGAGAATATTTACCCCTATGCTGGGGTGAGTTTACTGTGCATCTTGGTATGTATTATGAAAAACACTAAGAACTGAGCTCTTGCTTTTCTTTAATTCTCTGGATGGCAAAGTGCCACCCTCCCCAGCAGAGAATGACTGACTGGTTGGGTAACTAGTTGGTAGCTGACTCTTGATTTCTAGATTGATGCACTTGAAACCAGAAGCAGGTTTTATACTTGGGTCTTGGAGCATGGCTACCCTCTCCCCCAAGGGTGGTGTTTCTGTCTTGCCAGGCAAGATGTAGGGGTTTGGGGAGTAGTGCCTGTTGCCTGCAGCAGCAATTCCTGTAGAGTTTGTCATGTGCATAGGACTGATGCGTGGGCTTTGCCAAAAGGACATCTGCTAGTAGTATAGCTCAGTGGAGACACTGCTAAATGAAACTGTCTTCTTTGCAGGTACAACTACATCCAGGGTGTGAAGATGCTTGGTGCATACCTCTATGAAGTTTCCCAGCTGAAGGACTAAGTTAGATATCTCATCTTCTGGCTTATGGATCAGAAGTCTGAATTTTCTTGCAAAATGTCATCAATTACCAAGTCTTACATGGCTCCCCTTTTCTGCCAACACTCCACTACTTTGGTGGAGGAGAGGGAAGTGGGCAGTTCCACTTGACAAAGAACATGATACACCAAAAATACTTCTCTAAATGCCTACTTTAAATGAACAGACTATTCCTTAACTGGTCAGCAGTCCTGAACTGCATCTTGGTCCCCTATGTATCACTTTGGTTTGCAGTATTCGTCTACTTTTCCTGTAAACCAAGAGGAATGGTTTACTCTCAGCAGTTTAAGCAGCCACAGCAGTGGCAGAACTTCTAGCCAATTTAAGGTTCTTATTCCTGGGTGTATCCTGGAAACAAGTAGTGAGGATTATGGGACGACACTGGAATGTGCTTAAGCTGTAGTGAGACATCTGCCTTTGCTGACTGAGTGATTTGGAAGAGCAGTGTGTCTCTTGCAGTTTATGCCTGCCTGCAGGTTTCAATTCACAGGGAATCAGGTTGTAACAAATTTCACTGTGGTAGTGACTACTGGCCATTTTTGTAAAGCTGCCTTTGTACTACCTAAAAAGAATAATAAATAATCATGCTATAGTTTGGCTCTTGGTCTCTAAGGTTTAAATAATGGCTTGGGTGGGAAAGCAACTTCGGGAGCTTGGGAGGGACACTTCTATGGCTATAGAGGCAGATGAACAACATGGCTACACAGGCTGTATGTTGTGGGAATCCAAATTTTTATTCCTGGGCTCTGGCTCCATAAGAACTTGTTGACTTGAAGCAAATGTTACAAAATCTAGCTCTCCTGAGACAAAACAAGCTCAAAATGTTTCATTTTGGCTCTGTAAACCAGGTCATGACACTGTAGCATAACTGATAATACTGCAGGGGAGTGAATGGAATTTGTAGGCATAAACAGGGAGAGAAGAGATCACTTGTTGCAACTACTACTGACCTCCAACTTCAAGCTTCTACTGGATACATTAAACTCAATATTTCTGTTATTATATTAAAAAACTCCAGAAAAAAAAAAACCTCTTAAATGTTTGCTATCTGAGCTGGATTGGGCTCCCTGCTTCTGAATTACCTGACCAGCACTGGCAGCCTGAAGTAGGTAAGTATTTCAAGTGATGGTGCTTTGCTCTCAGAGCATGGTACAGGCCTGTGTCCTGACACGGGTCAGCAGTGTGGGATGATCCCTCCTTTGAAGGGCAGAAGGTAGGAGTATCTTCTCTACCTGGTTTTTGCTGTTGCTTGGTCTGGAGACTTAACAGTGGAGAGCTGTTGGCCTAGGGAGTCTCCTGGTCTCGTTGAGAGCTTCTGTAGGTTCTCTACCTTGTTTTGGGGTTTTTTTGGTTTGTCATTGAAGCTAATGGCTGGAGATAATCTGGTACCATTACCCATTGCACTTGTAGCTGGGGTACAGTCAGACCATCCTGTGCCAGTACTTGTGAGCACTGAACACAAACACCGGGGAGTGAATGTTTATGGATTTTGTTGTGAACTATGTTCAGAAACCACGTGTAGTTGTCCTGTTGCATTTGCAACAAATTTCTTGAGATTCAGTTAATTGGCTCAAGCTCTACACTGCAGACACTGTATCAGGTCCTATGCTTGCTGAATAAGTACAGCATGGCAGAGTTGTGAAGGAGGCCCAAACAGAAGAAAGAGTGTCAAGGGGTTTGTAGAAAAGGCTGAGAAGAAGATACTGTTGAATATACAGCAGAAATATTTTGGTATGGGGAGAGTGCCAGAACTCTGTGAAAAAGAGATTAAAGTGTGACTTTGACCCAAGCAACGTGCAGGGGCCTATTTAAGCCCACAGGAGTAGGTTGCTAAAGTAATCAGTACTTAATGAGATTAAATGGGGCTTCAGATTTGTTTAGATGGATAACTTTAAATTCAGAAATCATCAGCATCTGTTAGCTTGTTACAACAGTGCTTGCTTTAGCTGTAACCTCTCTTGTCCCTGCAGAAGGTGACCACAAAAGCAGTAGTACTTGGCATCAGTGAACAAGGCAGGGAGAACGAATGGGACAAGTGCTGCCCGCTTATTTCTGTGGCCTGTGTGCTTCAGACCTGGCTCCTTGAAGACTTCTAGTTGCAGAGAGCTGGCTTGCTGCATCCATGAATGCTTGTGCATGGTCTGAAATTTGCTTAGCCCGAGCCGTTGGAATAGCAGCATTGTTGTACAACACAGAAGCGTCTGACATGACAAAGTGTGAGCTGATCATGAAGCTAAAATGCATCAGTGAAGCCCAGGCCCTGACACCCCTGTCTGCTGGGTGTGCAAAAGCCACTTGGCACTTCCCACACAGAACTTCACACCATTGCTTTACCTGTTGAGTTTGAAACTGGGACATCTCCTGATCCGGGGCATGTGGCTGTCAGCAGGTCGAGTTTGCTTGTACTTCCAGTTCTCCCACTCCAAGAATAGAGGAAGATCTACAATATGGATTTTACAACTACGTGTTCTCAGGGTGCAACTACTGCAAAACTGAGAATGTGGACTGGTGGCCTCATTGTTCACTAGATTTCTTGTGTCTTAGCAAAATCCATGACAATGCATCTTGGTATGGAATATGCACTTAAAAGAGCTGCTGGAGTTATTACAAGCTATTATCCCAAAATAAGCCTTAAGTGCCATTTAAAATGTGATTCTTCTTTATTTTTTGTGTTCTGGGAAACACAAGCAGGCACATTAAAACAGAGCCCTGATTTTCAAATATGATGCAATCCATTTTAGGCTCATCCAGCACAATGTTTCCTAATTTGAGACTATTTTTAACTTGCAAAACAGACTTTGGTTTAGCATAATGAGTTTGGATGCACTAACTAAATCAAAACTTGAAGAGCTTCAGCTTTGTGATTTTGACCTTGAAGCAGTGTGAAGAGTGGAGATAACATAGAGCTAATCTAGATAAAGTGTTCCAGTTTGTTAATGCTGTTAAACTACTAGCTCAAAAACATTACATTTTTTCAGTGTTATCTGAACTCATTCAATTAAAGTATAATAGATTCATGTGTTAAATATGCATTTACATTATAAGGTGTCAATCTGAATAAATTGCCTTCCTGATACTTAATAAAGTTATGCAGGGGATTTAAATCACTCTTCAGAGAATCTTCTTAGGCTACCCAGGAAAGTTTAGTGGATAATTTTGATTCTAGTCTCTTGCTAGCTTGATCATACCACTTTACATCATGAGGTTGGGTTATGACAAGCCCTGAATGCTGAGACATGTTTTTCTAGTACTTTTAAATATTCATTTTTCTATTTATTTTGCATACCCTTAGTGATTCTGAGATTTCTTGAGGAAAATGTAACATGTATGCCAATGCACTAGGCCTGCTGATGCTCAAGCAGCAGTATGCAGTGTTCTCCTCCTCTCTGTGCAGGCTTGTTCTTCTCAGTCATGGAGGCATGCCAGAGCTGAGATTCCTCTGCAGCCCGTGGGGCAGGCCATGGTGGGACAGGCTCTGCCCCTGCAGCCCTACTCCGATTTACATGGGATCAACTGACTGTCCCCCTGCACCTCTGGGGTAAAGGAGGTAGAGAATTGGGAATCAAGTCAAGCCTGGGAAGGAGGGAGGGGCAGGGTAGATGTTTCATCCATTTGTTTTATTTCTCATTATCCTACTCCGATTTGAGTGGTTATAAATTAATTTCTCCAAGTTGAGTCTATTTTGCCCATGAGGGTACCTGGTGAGGGATCTCTCCCTGCCCTTATCTTGGCCCACGAGCCTTTCATTATATTTTCTCTCTTCTATCTAGGTGAGGAATGGAGTGATAGAGCAGTTTTAGGGGCCACTTGGAGTCCAGCCAGAGTCAATCCCTCACGCCATTGCAACACTGCACAAATTTGACCCACTGCACAAAATGCCAAAATATTTGAAAGTGAAATACATTAAATTATGAGATTCTCCAAAAATCTAGAGACGCTTCTGTGTTGGCTGTTGCTTGTGAGACTGTGTGCCCCACAGTTGTCAATCACAGTCCACTGATCTGTACTGAAAGAGCCTTGTTAAAGCTGAAGTGTTCATCAGCAATGTATATGAATAGTATTTAAGGCAGGGTCCTTTGGAGGCTGCTGCTACTGCCTGTGTGTATATCAGTAAAAACATGCGTAAAAATGCTAAATGTATTAATGTAAAGGTGAATCTTTGGAGGATTGTTTCCTTGCTATTTTGGACAGAGTAAGTTAATGGAATTGCAAATATGAGCTGTTAATCTAAGCAAAATTGTAGCCAATTCCTGAATTCTAAGATATGTGATGAAATTAAATATGTTGTTTCTGAAGTACTTAGTGGATTTAATGTTGATGTAGTGAATGGTGGAGTCAAGGTTAGATTTGAGAATAAATGCTGTGTTGCCTTGGTCTGTTTTAAATGTTTGTAGGTAGAATTTTGAGGTTCTGCTCCCTAATTTCAAGAATACCTATTAAACTCTCCCTTAGACTTGTAGAAAGCAACAATATAACTAAACGAAGTGCTAAAGTAGTATAATGGCTGCAAAAGTCTTGAAAACTAGAATGTTGCAAAATATCTATTTATTTATTTGTAAACACGCCTTTGATGAGGTGTTGGTTTAGACTATCTTGCTGTATTAGTAATGGGTTGACAACTTTTTCTCTTCCATTATCAACTTTTTAGCAGTGCATCATTAGAAATCTTTTAAACATAAAAATTATGTTTCTTTTGATGGATTTTTAATAGTACATACAGAGTACAGAATACCTGCCCTTTGCTGCCTCACATATTCTCTACTATTGCTGCTGTTTCTGCTCTCCCACTCCTACTTTTCCCAGTCATTCCCATGAGGGGAACTAATCCTGCAGGAGGAACCCATGAAGTTTCTAGGAATACTACCAGGCTTTCGCTGTATAATGTGATATTTACAGATTGACTGGATTGAGTCTCTTCTGCTTTTTGTATGAAAACTGCAGTTCTAATTCTAACATGGGAGCTGCTAGGAGGCAGCAACCTTCAATTTCAATCTGTAGTTGCCTCTGCAATCGTTTTCAGTTTTTGGAAGTTGGCATAGCATTATAATAACACTAAACAGAGTGGGAGAAGGTAACTTTTGGTTTCCAAATTCCTCTCCCTTAACCTCTTTAGTATTTGTATGAATAGCAACCAGTGAAAATTTGGGCAGAAGAGCAGCTATATCTGCAAATCCCCTGGAACATAGTACTTTTTAACTTGTGGAAATGCCAGAAGTTAAAAGCATCAGACAAAAGGCAATTGGAAATGGTGCCAGGCATATCTCTTTAGGTTTTTTCTATTGTGTTGAACACTTAGCTGCAGGACTGTAGTTCAAAGCTGCAAGAATACAATAGAAATTCAAAATACAGTACAGTCTGCATGTCATTTTGAGGAACTGGTTGTCAAACAGAGAATTAATACAAAGAAAGCAAAAGATTTATTTCTGCACAGCTTTGAATCTTGTTAATATTTCCAAAATATCCTGTAATGTGTTGCCAACCGTATCCTAAACTTTTGTACAAGGAGAGGCAGTGCTGCTTGTGATTATTTTAAGGCAGTTTTAATTCTGACCAGATGGGTTCAGGAATACAAATCAAGAAGGGGGGAGACTGCATCAGGAGCTGAGGCACACAGGGGCTACCAATTCTGTTGCCTGGTGACAGAATTTCAGTGTAAAGATGTGAATAAAGATACCTTGAATGTGGACAGGCTTGGGAGAGACACAGGTGGAGAGCAGGTCTCTGAATTGAGCTAAAGGACTTCATGAGAGAGGTATAAGTGAATGTATAAATAAATACATGTTCCTGGAGAATAGAGAGCCAGAATTCATTAGCTTCCAGCCTTTAGCCTGCTAATGTTCCTTTGCACTGATCTGCAAATGATATTTAATGGAATTTGGCTGGTTATGTATTAAAAGTTTGTAGAACTGCATATAATTTTTGGAATCATACCTTGGAGTTGTCTGACACTCATAGATGAAATTTAAATACCTTGAGACCAGTTCAGAAACAATTTTTTTAAGTTTATAGGAGCTTTGAGGAAGGGATTTGAGAAATGGGATAATAAAACTTTGGTTTTAACTGCAGGTAAGTTCATGAATTGACTGGTTTAAAATAGAAATACACTAAAATGTAGCAAACATATCTGGGTGAGGTTTTTTTTTCCTATGGAAAATGGGAGCATCAGATTAACTGAGTATTAAATTAATAGAAAACTATGCTGTGTTATATTGCCCACTGTGTGAAAGTGTTCCTATAGGATATGACAGGTAATTGAGTCATCAACATAAAATATTAATAATTAGGATGATACATTTCATTTTCTTAATGTGCTGTAGTTCCACATCTATCTACGTGCAAATATGACACAGATTTACTGGGACACAGCAGTCACCTTGAAGCGGTGCTCAGTAGCAGCTGATTAGCATTATCTGTTCCAAATGTAAAATAAGTTCATCTACTCTGACCTCATTAGAGGGAGCTGAGAGTGCCTCAGTAATAAATGCTCATCTAGCTTCTTCCAATAATTTGATTTATACGGAAGAAAGTTTTAATGACACATTCCCTGCCACTAATAGGCCAGCAGTCCTTAAGGATGTAGAAGAAAAACTCTGAATATAATTAGACTTAGCACTAAAAATTAAAAAGGGGGCCCAGGTAGGAAAATCTTATTTTTTTCGCTAGCACACAGTCTGTAATACAGCTGTCTTTTCACCCACTTGTATTCATAGACATCAACACAGAAGTAAGGCTAATGCATCCAGAAGGGCTTGGTAATCTGTTTGTAAACTTAGATGTATGCCCCTGTTTGCTTTTGAATTTGAATTACTAGAGTCTATGCCCATCAAAAATAATTATCATTCTGGCATGCTATTACTCTTATTTTCCATTGCTGAATAGAAAGAATTTGGTTGATAAAATGACAAAGTGGTCTGTGAAGCTGAGAGGCTGCTTCTTTAAGTTTGAGTCTAAATCAAAAGTAGAGGAGGTGGTGAATTCAAATTGTGAAATATTCAGACACTTGTTTGCTTTATAATAGAGTAAGATGGTAAATTTTAATTTCACACACTTTGCATAAGATTATAATGTAAAAATACAGATTGCAATCAGTCTGTTCCAAATATAATTTTATCTCTGTTGATAGAAATTAATATGTCATCCTGAGTCCTTTAAACCTATCAGGTTAATCTGCAACTCTAAACTAACAAACAGAAAAATGGTATAAAAGCCTCTTCTGTAGTCCTTGATTAGGGAGAATTGGTTACTTCAGGAAAGACAGGAATATTGGCAAATGGTGAATAAATTTATAAGCTTGGTCTGCAACTCATTTTTCACAGATGTATCAATATTCAGAGTTTTCAAGATGGCAGAAGCAAAGAGTGACTTAGATCTCACTATTAGCAAAGGAACACACCAAATATCAGAAAGCCTGCTCCCCAACCCCCTCATTTCAGTACTTGAAGTGTCACATATCATATGGATAACATCCATTTATCTTTCAGTTTAAAGATCAAAAATTCTCTTTGTGTTTTTGCAGTGCTCTGAATTTGAGAGCTTGATCCTGCTAAATCTGTTAGTCGGTTTAAGGCCCAATTACTAGTCACAGGAACAAATGAAAACTTCAGATGAGATGACACCATGCTGAGATAATTCAAAAGCAATCAGTCACACTACTTCAGGCTTTTTTTTTTTTTTTTTTTGCCTGAAATGTGGCTCTTTGAAAACTATTTATGAGGGGGAAAAAAAGTGCACTCTTTTCCACTTTTCGCCTTTACTTGCAGAGTTCACCTAAAGCCTCAACTGTGTGAGATGCATTATCTTTCTAATATCTCCACAGAGCATTTTCTCCCCTCCCAGGTAAAATAGAGCAAGTTGAGGTAGATAAAAGGCATGTTTACTTGTGGCTGGGAAGGCTGCACACAGATGAAGGAGCTGACATCTCTGACACCTTTGTATTCAGCTGAGATCGCTCACAAGGTACTAAATGGATGGTTTGGATTCTTTAAATCTATCATGTTACAGAGTTAGATTTTTCAACATGAGTTCTTCATGTAATTTCTGCTTTGGAAATGTACATATGTGCTGCCTCTAGCAATATTTTCAGTAATAACTTTTCCTTTACCCCAGTAGTGAATGATCAGGTAGGTAAAAGCAGACTTGCTGCAAGTGGAGAAACTAAGGCTGACATTATAAAAATATTTGTACTTCTCTAAATGTGACAGAAACTGGGTCCATTCCACAATGCCATTATCTTTGGTCACCTGTACTAAATTATCTGTGTGTGGGGTTGTGTATGTTCCTAAGATAGCTTTTTGTTGTGGGAATATCCTTGCCCAGCCAGTTTCCCTGCAGGTATTAACATGAAAGAGACTAACCTAAAACTATAGCCTTAATGAGGAAAGGCACCATGGGAAAGTAAGGGGACATCAGAATACGTTTTTTGGTTCCTATGTGCTTTTCTGTAATCTAAGATATTGACTTCTGGCATGAGAAATAAAAAGGAAAAAAGGCTAAATTTTTCCTTTTTTGTATTTTGATAAGGAGGCATAGCAAAAGAACACAGATATTGTGGGTTTTCCACATAGACAAGAAGTGAAAAAAATGCTATGTCTGAATTTTTAGTGTTTCTTTACGGGCAATTTCTACACAATTGCATGTCATAGATTGAGATTTGCCATTGAACTTAAAGATCTTTTCCAACCAAAATGATGTGTGATTAAAGGATAGCCAGCTCTACCACTGACTATGTCTGTCCAGCACACAGGAAACAGCCAAAGAACACAATGGGGCTGCACAAATAAATGAGAAACAGAAGCAATGGGTGTGTCAGACTGGTGGGGTTTGTGGTTAAGAGTCAGAGTTTGAGAACCTGGAGTTGTTCGTTTAGGCTGCCCAATAGCACTTTGGTACTAGGGAGGGCTTTGGATGATGACCAGTTTGGAACGAGCCTTTGGAATGTTTGGCGAGCTTGGAGCAGTGCCTGCAGCAATGCACTGGATGTGGTTCCTCGCTATCACCAGCTCTGCAAGCCGAGGCAGCAAGCTGAGTGCTGCCCTAAAGCTCAGCCCAGCACCTTCTCTCAAAGGTAGGTGATGATAACCTCGTATTTTAGCAGCCTGATCAGGAAGCTCTCACTAAAAATATTTGAAACTAAAGCCAGTGATAATGTTGCTCATCTGGAGCACCAAGAGTCTCGTGACTAAAGCCCACATCCTGGCAATATGTATCCAAGATGCCATTCCCTCCCCAGCCTTCCGCTTTCCCATCTTGTAGGAAAGGGTACATAGATTGTTGCAAATGGGGAGAAGATGCTTTTATTACTGGTCAAGCTGTGCTGCCCTTAAAGACTGGCTTCCAAACATGACGACAGGAGCACGTGGTGGAACTGCTCTTCTAGCAGCTGTTTGTGCACTTGACATTCCATAGCTAATGACTTAAATGCATTTTTAAATATTGTCATGGGACTTCCCCTCCTTCTCTGTTTTAGTTCACAGTAAAACTTAACTCCCTCTGAAGCGCAGTGAGTGAGGGGATACAAACTTTATGGATCTTCATGAACTATCTCAAATATTTCAACCAAAATTTCATAATTTAAATAAGGATTTAGACACTCAGTGTGGGATTAACGGCTTATATACAAACCAGTGATTTGCAGAACAGTCATTTTCTTAGAAGTTAGGAGCTATTAAAAAAAATTAGGTCTAAATGTTTGATTTTCTATAGTACTGAAAATGAAAAGCCATCATTGCCTTTTAAGCCATGTCAAAGCACATGCCACAGTTTTGTTGGAAGGCCTTTGAATATATGAGAAACTTCTGTGCTTGAAAAGACTGTAACAAGGAGAGCAAAAATACTCCTCTGTAGGGAAAAAGTGGAATGAGTAGAGAAGTACTTTCCAGAGAAGTTGTAATTAAGCTTATAGAACTCAATTAAAGAGCCTGATCCACTAGTCATGCATCCACCCTGGTGGTTAGCAGGCTCAGCGCCTGTGTGCAAGTGTTTAATTAAGGTGTCCAGATATGAACCACTTGTCTAACCAAATGCTCCAGTCTTGTAATTACCTGACTTCCTGTTTTTGTTGAGGTGCTGTAGCATTTTTCACAAAAAGGCCCATGGCTGGCATGAGGTGCACACCATGTGAGCGGTGCAGAGCCCTGGTTCAATGGGCATTTCCTCTGGGCTCCTGAGGAAGGTGCTTTAGCCTTGTTAAAGGCGCTTTGACAGAAGAGATGTGCTATGAAATAGCTCACACTCCTCCTTAAGGAGGTCACAGTCACAAAAGCTCTGCAATGGTAACATCTGTTAGCAAGAGGCAACGCTATTGTGAATGTACATATATATATTCATATCTATATAAACAGTGGGGCTATTTTTCAGATATTTAAGCTTAAGAAAGCTTATATTTAGGCTAATTTTTTTATACATTTAAGCTTAAAAGAGCTTGTGTTTGTCAAGAGAAGAACCTCCGCTTGCCTTGGCCTTCTCCCAAATACGTTTCAGTGACAGGAGGACTGCAATGGAAAAATACTCCTAAACCTTTTTCCAGAGGCTGTGGCTCCTGGGACACTCGGCCGAGATGCAAAGTCAGCGAAGTGTCAAACTGAGTTAACTTTGTGGTGCTTCAGACGTGTGCCTTGAAGGACACCATGCACAGCACCACCTCAGTGACTCGTGCCCTGACCCTGTCAATTCCTGGACCTCACAGAAAGCTGGGAAGAGGCAGTATGGAGAGCTGCATAAACAAAGTGCTGCACGGTTTGTGCCAGCTTTACTCTGGGAGCCCAAAAAGCCAGTCTCTGATATGTCTGTTTGGAAATGACTATGAGTTATCAGCTGGATAAAAGCCTCACCTGCAAGGAGAGCATTAATCATCCCTAAGGCACACTGATGCTATTTGGCTGAGAAAAGTTGTCTGAAGTATATCAAGATGGGAATAACCTCTCGCCATCATTTCAATGTGATTAATATCTGAAAAAATTTTGCTTAATCATTAAGCCAAATGAATTTACTATGTTGCTTCTGGAAAAATAGGACAGTCTCCTATCTCAGCACACAGAGCAGCGTGCTGGAGTTGGCACTGGACAAGAACTTGTTTGCTTCTCTTATCACTTAAAGCCTGCATGCTTGGAGCTCTGGGTACAGAGAGCTTGCTGAATGAGCCACCAGGTGGTGAGAGGGCTCTGTGTTATTGCTCTTCCTCCACAGAGCACCTCAAATCTTTGTGGCTCTGCTCCTGGAAGGTGCTGAGCATCATTGCTCCGTACAGAGGACAGTCTGCAGCCACCGATCCTTGTGAAGCATCTCCTGCCTGGGTGAGGGGCCCTTCTCTAAATCAATCTCCTTCCACTGACATACCCAGGAGTAATTATTGACATCCAGGTAACAACTACTAATTCAGGGTCTTGGGGATCTTTTCCTCTCTACCAGCACAATCTCACTCCACTGTTGACAAGCTCTCACAGCGCACAATGTTGCTTAACTTGTGTTTTGGCGTCAGTTGTGATTATCTTGAAGGATGGTGGCTGGGAAACACTCTTCTAACTGCAGTGTGAAGTGGGAAGGAGCAAAGAGGTGGATGGGCTTGCTGCTGCTGCTGTCCAGGGAAATAGAAATATCTTAGGGGGGAGAGATTTGGAGAATTGTGTGAAAGGGCTTCTCCATTCCACACCAATACTTCTGGGATGCAATGATAAGTTATATTAGGGGAGTATATTGAGAAATGACAGTAAGCTGCAATAATAACCAGGTACTACTGATTATGACATGACAATACCAGTCCTGCTTTTCTGCACTACACTTCCAAGAAATGAAAAATAGCTGTCTTGAACTAGAGGTAGTTGCTTATAGAGTGACAGGAAGCATTGAAAACAATCATATAATTTCTCTGTCAATGAAATATTGCTCCTAACAGCATATTTCTTACAGATTTGCTCACTCAAACTTAGAGCTGTAATTATTTCAGATACCCTTTTAATTAAGGTAACGATTAAAGCATGCTAATTCTGCTGAAGTGCCCATGAAGTGAAAGTACCATCACTTTGTAACCAAATGAGGGTGCTGCACTCTGCCCTGAGGTAGTGTAATAAACACGAAGTAGGAGATCATCTCTGCCCTAGACTGTTTACATTTTCAAAGCACAAGAGAAACAAAGCCAATGATGCTTTTTTGCCCCTTTATCCTATTCTTTCAGTTCTGCTCTTATTCTCCTTTAACCAGTCTGTTTCCTCCTGCTTTAACATTTACTGGATCCCAAAGAGGATAGTCAACCAAACTATTCAAGTTGGTTCTTTCATTTCTTGTGGTTAATAAGCTACCATCAAAGAGTGTTTTTATTAAAGAGATTAACCTGTCTACATTTAAAAATCCTACTAAACAATGTTGGCAATATTTATGATACCCCATACATGGAATAAGGACCATAACAAAATAAATCTCTTGTACTATATATCTCTTATCTCTTATCCTCTTAAACCTTGTTCCAAGTTATAGGTTATAAAATAAGGGGCAATTAGTAATGAAATAGTAAGCTATAAAGTAATAATAGCTTTTTTCCCATGATAGTATAGTTCCTCAGTAGTATTATTTATTTATAAATAAATAAACAAATAGTTGAATGGATCTACTAGATATAGTAGATCTATTTTTAATCTCACTTGTACTATTCTAATTCGGGAATAACTCCAGTGTGAAACACTTAAAGCTAGGATAAATGAAGATAGGATTCATGTAAAAATAGAATTATTTTAAATAAATGCAAATAAACATTTAATTCCCCCCAAAATTTGCATTTCATTTGCAAATGAGTTTTTACACATTAATCAAGTGAAGAACAAGTACTTAAAAAAGGAAAGGTCTTTGTAAGGACCTGGACCTCTCTTATTACTAATTACCTTATTATGCTTATTATTGGATTTGACCATGTCAATAGAGGTTCTTTCAAAATGGGCAGAGGGCTTTAAGGGTAGAAATTAGTATGCAGACACAAGCACCTAGAATTTCCTATGAGTTCAGCAGTTCTCCCTTCTGCTATGAGAGAACTGGCAGCAAGAAGATGGTGAGGCTATGCACATCTAAGTACAGGTACTGCACATCCCACAGTTCTTTCCTACAAACCTTTTTGCCATGAAAAGAGCAAGAGCCAGCAGAGCTGTCTTCCCAGGAAGAATATTTTTATACCCACGTTTATTTGATTGCAAATCAATTAGTAGAAAATTTTCTTAGGTAAATAGTGAATTACTCCTCCTCACTGGGCATGAAGAGCAATACCACTTCCTGGGAGAACAGAAATGATTAATGCCTTAACAGAAATGCATCTTTTTCTTTTCCGCTTTTCAAGTCAAAGTAAAATCTACCTCTTTTCTCTCAGTCCTGCAGCATAGTACTGTAAAGCAGCAATACTTACAGCAATGCTAAAGTGCTTTCTGGCACTGAGATTCTTGCTGGGATATTCAGGATTGCTGGACTTCTAGGAGTAAAAGGAGATGGGAAAATTTCTCATGTGTTATTTGATTTGGTTATCCTGCTTAGATTATTATATGATGGAGAGGCAGAAGTGAGCATCTAAACCCAAAATTAATCTTTAACTTAAAACTATCATCTCTTCATTAACTGCAGAACTTATCAGTAAACTGAGATAAACTGTCCCTGTTCTGCAGATGAAAGAGGAGACCTTTCCAGTTCAGACTTTCATCATCAGCAACAAAGGCAGTTGCAAAGAGGAGCACCTAGAGATAACGACGTTCTTTTTAAATATCATCTGTATTACAGCAAAACTGATAAACAAGGTCTCACATTTTTCACTAAAGGGCTGGCTTGAGCATGGGCAGGGCTGGTCATTGCCGTTCTCCAAAACACCATTCAGGCAACTGATATTGCAACACTTTAAGAGCTGACTGCTAGAAATAGCACTGGGCATTGCAGCATCACCACCAAGTGCAGACCTTACCTATGCTTCCCATCAAACATTTTCATTGTTGCCACGCAGTCTATTGATTCTGATGTTACTTCTTTAAAATCTTCAAATGCAGTCAGGCGCGGTGAGCTGGCGTTCGTTCCCCTGCAGGTGTCTGGATCTCCGCAGCTCCTGGTCATTACAACAGCAGCTGCACGTGGTCGGGTCTGGGCTTGAGAACTGCCACACGAGGAGCTGTCATCCACCTCCTCCTCCTCCAAGGGTCTCACCTACTCAGCTGGAGAGGTGACTGTGGCTTGGCTGCCTGCCTCCACCACAGGTATGCCACTAATCGATGAATATTTTTAAAAGAAGTTAAAAAATAACCCCATTATCTCAGTTATCTTCCTTGATGGTGATTGCTTAGAAGGAATGTTCCTTTCAATGGAGTCTACCACTGATTTGGTAAATTAGTTCCTACTGCCATAAACATCTTTATTGCCTTTCATGTCAAATGTACTTTATGTTATTCACAAACCAGATGAGTCCTGACTTTGTTTTTCTCTGGGGTGGTTGCAACCCAATGTTCAGTTTTCATTGGCACCCTCCTCCCTGCACAAACCTGCAATGCTGCATGGCAGGGAGGGAAACACATAAAGCACACGCTTCAGGAGAGACAAGGAGGCCTTCAAAGCATGTTCAGGAGCTACTTCTCAAATGTTTGTAAGTTTAGTTGATATTTTATCAAAGAATCATCCTAGTTAAGGAATCAACTTGGATTTCTTGTTAAATCCCTGTGGAAGAACACTAAGTTTTCTTTTTACAGTGCTTAACGAGATGGGAGGAAGCGAGACACAAAATGTTCTTACTACTAAGGAACAAAGGAAGAGAAAGTGCACAACTGACTGTCATGCATTATTTCTAAAACTAGGCATACTACGTTTTTCTAGAGAGCAGCAACTGCTCCTTAAAACGACATCAAATAAAATACACTTGACATTGAACACTGAAGTCTTTGTTTGATATCCCCCCCCACCTTATCATTCTTTCAAATCATTTTTCCCCTCCTCGTGACACTGAGATATTTCAGCCTTGCCTGAAATCTTTCTACAGCTTTATTAAACCAACTCCCTTTTCGGCACAAGCTTTTCCGGTTGCAATTCAAACTCTCCTGAGCAGCACTTTGTGTATTAGTAGTGCATTAACATGAAGTTCCACCAGCTACTCCCTTCCCTCCCCCCTCTACTACAGCAAAACATAGCTGCTACCTAATTTCTTGTTTAAATTATTAATATTTTGTGCACTCTGCTACTCGGTATCTCCTTGCATTCGTTTTCCAAACTTTGCCACCGTTCCTTACTTTTGTTTATGAAAGAAAGTATTTTTGTGATATTCTATGATCTTTTCTTGAAGTTTGAGCTGTTTCAAAAATATCACAGAATAATTCCAAATATCCCTAGGATATTTTGCTTGGTTGGTTGGGTTTTGTTTCCTTTGCAGCATTTCAGCTTCCTTGTTTCATTTTCTTAAACAGTTAAATGCTAATGAAACATGACGAAGACATACGTCTCTTGTCTGCATCTTTCCAGGTCATTTGCACGTAACTGAGACAAAAAGAGAAAGATACCAGCACCACAGCACACATCTTCTGTAAAAGCAAGCAGCCCTTTCGTGATTCTGACATTAAAAGGTATGTGTTCATTCAAGTCACCATAAGGTGTCAACTATATATATAAATATAATCTTTTTTTAGAGTGAAAATGCATAGAATTCAGCAAAATTGAATATTTGAATAGAAGGAGGGGAAATCATATATGATGGAGACACTGATATTTAAATCCATTGCATGAGCTGGGTGCCTCCAGCAGCCATGGTTTGACCTCTGCTATGATCTTCCTTGTTCAAGTGTGGAATAACCAAAAGATCTATTTTGTACGTAAGTGAACCTGAGAAGCCTGTCTAGTCTTCTACAGTAAGGTTAAATGAGGGTGCATTCAGTGGCCTCTGTTGTAAATGCTTTCCAAATTGAGGTTTGGAAATGAGAAAGTAGAAAAATGACTGAAATACGTGTGAAACTGAGGCATCCAGCAGGCTTTGAGGTAAATGAAGATAATGGCCCTGATATCTCTCTAGATGAACATCTGATTGAATCCTGGGGTCTCTTGACCGTGGCAAATCTAGATTTCATCCTATCTTCGAATGAATGCTCCCTGTGCATTTCTCATTCCTATCACTTTCTTCTGCGGGTGCAGTGCCTTGCACTTTTCCAGAACCCCTCACAAATGCACCCATCATGGTCCCATCCTCTCCTCAGCTCACGTGGAAGCAGCTCCCCTCTGCGAGACCCAGCTCCCAGGTGGAATACGCTGCACCTGTCGAAAGGATCAGCCTGAAGGTGAAATTTGCTCTCCTGGGACGCACTGCTGGCTAAAGTGAGACTGAGCAAACAACGCACAGGCAGAGCCATTGCCTGGTCCCCCAAAAGCACACAGAGACAAAAGGGAAGCAAACAACATAAATGGCCTCTGTGCTCAGCTTTTACCTAATGCTGATCATCGCCAAGTACCTTGAGCCCCTTTTGAACATGACTGCAATGTCTTGGCTCAGATGCCCTTCTGTATCTACTCAGGCACTGCCCCAGCAAGTGCCAGTGTCTTGTCTGTTCCAGGAAACTCAGGATCCAGTTCACCAGGGTCCAGTTACCATCACCCCAGGCTGGGACTCGTGGTCTTCTCTCCTCTGCCCTGTGCAGCCTGGGAAGTCCTGCTGACTGTGCCTGTGGTCTGCATTCCTACTTCCTACTTCCCTCTGTAAAATGGGCTTTAGTTGTCAAATGTTTGCAGCCACTCGCACAGTCCAAGGATGAAAGAAATATCCAGACTGGGGGTTTTAAGTTTAGGGTGCTTGTTGCAGCATTCCTGCTCTTAAGCCTTACCTGCAGAAGCTCAACCCAAAGGTGACTGTGAACTAAATTATCAAAACCTCATACTCTACCATGTCTTTGTTGCTAAATCCCAGAAACTGCTTTGTCTCATCTAAAGTGTCCAGACTTTTTCCATGCTTGCTTCAAAAATTCCTGTAATAATCACTTTTGCTTTATGACAAATTGCTGCTGCTATGACTGGTGATGAAAACATTTGAAGAGAATTGTTGATTAGGTCCACCTCTTTGGAGGTAGGGTTTGCTCTTTTATGGAGAAAACTACGTGAGAAGAAAATGGTACTTTGACCATCACTTAAGGTTGGGGTATTTAGTATTTTAAAAATATTTCTGTATTTAAATAATATGGCTAAATTTAATCTCTCCATCCTGAAAACCCCCTCCAAATTTGGATTTTCTTGTCTTGGTTAACAAGTCGTCTCCATAGCAGCGCTTTGCAGCTTCACTCTCCTGCAAAATCACCCTTTGGTCTCTTTCAATACCAGTGTTTTCAGTGTCAAGAGATGTCAGGAACTGGACACTGGGAATTATATCTACTGTCACAGGCCTTCTCAAAGCTCCACTTCAGAAAGTGAAGTAAACCTCATAACCTTGTTTCTGAGGCAAGGTTGGAAAATGGGGCCCATCCTTCATACAGCCAGGATCTCCAGCCAAAGTGAACGATATTTTCCTAATCTTGTTCATCATCCTTGGGTTTTCGATCTTCCTTCTCTGTCAGAGAAACATAATTGAAATTATTAATATTACCATAGCCTATCACCTTAGCAATGCATCAAAGTTAAGGAGTTATGGATGGACCCACAACTATACCTTTTGCTACCAGTATAGAATACTTTTAGGAAAGCATTGGGGTTTGACCTTGGAGTCCACCCATCACAGCCTGATACCGCAGCTGTTCTGAATTTAGCCCAACCAAGAATTTAGCCATCCAAGGATTACTCTGCTAATACCGATTCAAGACGCTACGGCTACAACTTCAAGCAAACACGAACGGAAAACTGCAGGAATAAGAAAAACACACTTTAAAATCCTGTCAAAAAAGAGATGGCAGAGAGTTTTGCAAGTATTAGGTGACTTCTGCACTTATCAAGTATTTTAGTATTGACGCTGTTCTTATTCAACCGCAAAAGCTGTTTGTTTTCTAATCCTCTCAAGTGTCAGGCTTGTTTTCCCTTTTTCATGTAAAATATGGAATTTGTGTCAGTGAATCCATTTTTCTCCCTTCTTCTGGCAGTCTGGAGGGAAAATAATGTCCTGGGGTACATCAGGCACAGCATAACCAGCTGGGCAAGGGAGGGGATTGTCCCACTCTGCTTTGTACTGGAGTGGCCTCACCTCGAGTGCTGTGTGCAGTTTTGGGCAACACAGTATAAGAAAGACATTAAACTATTAGAGAGTATCCGAAGCAGGATTATGAAGATGGTGAAGAGCCTTGAGGGGAAACCGTGTGAGGAGCGCCTGAGGTCCCTTGGTCTGTTCAGCCTGGAGGAGACTGAGGACAGACCTCATTGCAGTCACAACTTCCTCATGAGGGGAAGAGGAGGGGCAGGCACTGATCTCTTCTCTGTGGTGACCAGTGACAAGACCTGAGGGAGTAGCCTGAAATTGTGTCAGGGGAGGTTAAGGTTTGCTATTAGGAAAAGCTTCTTCACCCAGAGGGTGTTTGGGCACTGGAACAGGCTCCCCAGGGAAGTGGTCACAACACCAGCCTGACAGAGCTCAAGGAGTATCTGGACAATGCTCTCAGGCACATGGTGGAATTCTTGGAGTTGTGCTGTGTGGGGCCAGGACTTGGACTCAATGATCTGTGTGGATCCCTTCCATCTCAGGATATTCTATGATTTTGCTAATGAAGAAAAAGAAAGACGAGTCCCCTGGGCGGTTGGTGCCTGCAAGTCTTCCCCCAGGCTTGTCTTCCTAGAACATATAATTTGATGTTTGTGTACTGATAAACTGATGCAACAAATGTTTCTTTAGAAAATGTTGCTCCTAATTTACTTATAAAGCTGAAACGAAAGCTGTTCACTCTTTGGTCATTTTTTTCCATTTTTTTGTTTCAGCAATTTGACTATGAGTCAATTGAAGGTTTTATGTGATAAAATCAGTTCACTTTCTCTGGGCTTAAAGGGATTAAATGAGACTGAAATAAACTCAGCACTTCATAAATGTCTCTGCTTTCTAGAGCTGCAAAGAAATGTATATAGCAGGATGTCTGTAATGTTGAATTTTATCCTTTCAGATAGCATCCACTTCAGCCCTGTGCTTCCCTCTAAGGCAGTAATGTCCTCCTCATCCTCTTCAGCATTGGAGATGGAGATCTTCCAGTACATTGATGCACATCAAAGTGATTTCATCAAGGTAGGAACTATAAGAAAGTGAAATGATGAGCACAGAGCTGGTGCCCCAGAGGCCTGGGCTCCTCCACAGCCAGAGGAGTGTTTGTTACAAAGGTAATGAGCAGGGTTCCAGGTCTGGCATCAGGAGTGCAATATGCATTTCAGACAGCAAGGCTGCAAGGGGACAGAGTGCTGGGGACCCCTGGGGTGAAGGAGAGATTTGCATGGACTTCTATAAAACAGATGGTTGTGGGCATCTTTTGAGTGTGTTCAGAGAGAGGCTCCACTAAGCCAAAGTGCTTAGGAGAATTGGGAGATGCAAGCCAGATAGGATGCTGGCTCTGTGTCTTTGCTTCAGAACTGGTGTTTGTAGGTTTTTTTCTTTACAAGGAGAGGAGTCTTGGTCCCATGCTGGTTTGTGCTTTCATTTTTGTCAGCCTCCTGTGAAAAGGCAGAAACATAATTAATCCAGTCAGTATCAGTTACGCTTTTAATCTACGAGCACTTCTGAATCCTCATGAGGATCACCAAGGTAATTTGTACATAACACAATTTCTATAATGCAAACTAATCAGCATCTAGTCTACTTCCTCTTCCACTGGACTTTAGATCCAGGGTTGACAATGTGAATGCCTAAGTGTGAGCACCCTTCCTGTTTAGAAAATCAGGAATCTCAGCCCTGGGGAGACATCTAAGCGCTTCCTCTCTATCCTGAAACCTTACAGCATCTGTGATAATGCTGTGATGATACAGAAAGGAAACCATCTTCCAATGTGAGATTTCTGATACAAGGGCCAAGGAGAACAACATTCTGGATCACCTAACTGCACTTTTCTTCCTGTGCAGGATCTGAAGGAATGGGTGGCTGTGGAAAGTGATTCAGTTCAACCACACCTGAGGAAAGAAGTAATGCGAATGATGGCATTGGCAGCAGACAGACTTGCAGCACTGGGAGCCACTGTTAATTTAGTAAACCTGGGGTCACATGAGGTGCTTATCTGATTCTTGGACTTAAAACATTGTATTTTCACATGGTCTACCTATTGCATTCAGTGTTATGTACATGTATGTTATGAAATAGTGTTATTTTTTGAAAGCTAGATACAAATTTACCAATAGTCCTGTACCTACATGATACCTGCTGAAATCAGGCCTGAGAACTGAGAGCACACTGGGAGCTACACAGACAATCCAAACGCAAACTAATGTTCTCTGCATGGGAGGGAGTTCGATGCTTTTAACTGGAAGGAAGCAGTTTCCAAAAGTAAAAGAACTGAGTTTTTTCTGAGGCTCATTTTTACATTCTTGTGTGTAATGAAGCATGAGAATTAATGCATCATTTGTCACTGAACTCTCTGTATGAGGGAGGTAGCTTTTACAAGGCAAATGTTGTCAGACAGAAAGGGTTAGCTACCTAGAGCATTATCTTTGGTTTTCAGGGCTTCTGACGGATGATCCAAGCTATTTTCTTAATGATTGTTGGGAAGCAATAGGGAAGAATTAATCTCTGAGAAACCTTTGTCTCTAATTTACTCACCTTACTGTAGCTGTGGGCTCTTTTCTGCCCTGGGCTGTTACATTCCTACTCTAACAGGAATTCAAAAGTTCAATAATAGTGACTCTTTTCTTTTCTCTGAGGCTTCTGGTGAGGATTCTGATTCTTAGCACAAGGACCCTGCAGTACAGCAACACTTCAGTATTTCAGATTGTGTCATTTGATTGTTGCAGAGAATGCAATTGGGCCGTGTGGAGTTCTGTTCTGCACAGAGCCACATTAGACGATTAGCCTTAACCTGTTTTTAAGACAGTCTGACATAGCTGCTGCCTCCTGCAAGACACATGTTTTTTGGTTTCTATATCTGAGGTTGTAGGCCTCCTGCCCTCTGTCTGTGGCAAAATCAAACTCCAAATTAATTTGTGTGGCTTTTGACTATTTCAGTGTCACAACAGACCCTATAAGCACTGTCTTCTCCAGTGCTGGGAAGTGAGAGCTTAGTAAGGAGGGCACTTATGACACTAAAATGTTAGAAGAGCTCTACGAAGTCCAGCAGGAAATAAACAGTTGAGGAGACAGATCTCAGTTTCTCTGAATAGGTGAAACTGGATTCAGTCAGATTTGTGCACCTAATCAAATCAAAATCAATTGAGTATAGAAGTATTTTCAATATTGAGAATTCCAGATTTTTTCGTACATTTGTAAGATTTAGAAGGTTTGGTTTTCCTTAGTTGCCTTTTTTTAACTTTTCTCCACAGCTGCCTGGTGGCCAAGTCCTCCCACTGCCTTCTGTGATTCTTGGGGAACTGGGGAAGGATCCACAAAACCCCACTGTATGTTTCTATGGTCATGTAGATGTGCAGCCTGCCAAGAAGGAAGATGGCTGGAACACTGACCCCTACACACTGACTGAAATCAATGGTGTGCATCTTTTCGTAGGTTTTGTATCATTATTTGAATACACGACTGAGGTTCTGAGTGGAAGAAGGGTTCCTGTATATTTAACCAGAGCATGAGAACTTCTCCTGTTGAAATCCTGGGGACATGTTCAGCAGTTTTCAGCTTTGATGATTATACTGTGACTAGTGAGACTCATCAGTGACTGCTTAATATTTGATGTGGAAAAGCAATGTGGGGTTAAAGATGCTTTACAGACTATTCAATAGGGAATCCATTTCTGCTTAAAAGTTCTTATAGGGTTTTTTCATCAACCATTATCCTCCCTCGCACCTCCTGCTCTTGCTTCATGCCACTTTTGTACTTCCACCTGCCATGCTGGGGCTAAGGAACATTTCTGGCGGAAGAATGTGAGGCCCCCTTAATGTAATTATCCTTCCAGCACAGCTAGCTGACTGAAGGAACAAAAATGATGGATAGAGGGTCAGCAGATAAGTAAGACCTCAGAAATCCTGATTCCCAGGTTATAAACATTAACTTGCCCTTTCTCATTATCTGGGATCAATTCCCAGCAGCCTTTCTGGTGTAATTCTTCTGCCTTATTCCAGTGTATATCCAGTGGGGACTGCTACAGAAGTTTATACACAGGGATAGATTTCAGCTTCATGCACAGTGATAACTGTAGATAATGATGTAGAGTTGAAAAAGAAATTACATATTTAGACCTGTAGCTTCATATTTCTGCCATGGCATTTATCTGTAGGGTTATTGCTGCTTATTACCTGGTCTGAATAATGTGTCCAGAAGCTGCATATTGTGCAAACCCTTCAGGCATATCTGGTATGAACAAACAGCTCCTGAAAGTGAAACTCAAAAATTGGCATGTAGCAGAAACCACAACATGACATACATAAAAGGAAGGAAAGGGAAAAAAAAGTATACCAGTCCATTGAACACTCATCACCTTATTCAAAATGAGTCAGTGAAATCCTGACACTTTTGACACTTGACACATCACTAAAGCTTCTGTGGAAATTGGAATTTGCCAATTACATTGAAGTGATGAGAGAAAATTCAAAGATTGCTTAAAAATCCTCTTTTCTTCTTAAGGAAACCTCTATGGGCGTGGAGCAACAGACAATAAGGGACCTGTCCTAGCTTGGATAAATGCAGTGGAAACATTTAGAGCCTTGAAATTAGTAGGTGTCAATGAGAACTTCTTTATTGTTATTGCTAAATTTTGTTATTTACTATTATTTGTTGTTATTATTTATTGTATCTCTGGAGGGATGTATTTACACTCCTGAATTAGATGATACATCTCTGTCCAAACAGACTACATACACTTTGAAATATTAGCTTATTTCTGATGTAACACTTAGGGCACTGGTCCCACTCCAGTAAGAATTTGTCTTTGAGCATTTCTGTTTTGAACAGTCTGTCTGCAATGTAAATACACTCTTGCTGCCATTGCCCTGCAGAGGAAAACCCACGGGGAAGCCTTCAATATGTATTACATACATTACACTCCTCTGATACCCTCTTCTCTTGAGAGCTTTTAAAATGGTAAAATAACAGACATTACAGAATGCTCATGAAGACTCATCTCTGCTGTTACATTCTGCTGATCTGTGGTTTTGTCTGCCTAGAAGATACCTTCAATTTATCTGTCTGTGTGAAGAAAATAAGTATCTAAAAATGTTCATCCAGAATGGGCTGTTATGTCACCAACAGACCAGATTTATCAAAGCAAATGCTTTGAATGGGTGCTTTCACCAAGTATAAATACAATCACTCAGGGTCTGACATATTTCTGAGATCAGACATTTGCCTAAATTACTACAATGACCAACATAGTCATCTCCAAATAATTAAATAATTTTGAAGTAGTTGTATCCCCAAAGGAAAGCTAAACCAACATATATTCTAAGTTTGTAACTTGGTTAACTATCATCCTTTAAGGTGAATTTGTATGACATATTCTGTTAGCATGCTGAGAAACACTTTTTTTTTTAATGACATTATGGCACAAATTGAGCATTAAGTCTTGATTTTTTTTAAAGTCCTCTTACAACCTTTTGGAAAACATGTTTTTCCTGCATCTATAGTACTAAATTGACCTCGGTGTCTCTTAAGCACTAGAAAACACGCACATTATTTGCCTAAAGAGTAGTTGTTGTAAGCGGATATGGTTATGGATCTGACATCTTTCTAGTTTTTCAAATCACTAATGGCTATCTTGACATTTTAACAAGCAAGCAAAAACAAATTTTTGTCATTTGAAGACTTTCTCTAGAAAACAGCACAAACCATCAAACAATATTAATGAACAGTTTGTTCCTAAAATTTCTGTGGCCAGCTGATGAACCATCAGTGAACCCATCCATGACACAAGTTCATTTAATTTTACACATTTGTTCTTGCTTTTAATCTGAGCATTGAATCAAAAGAGAAAACATCTTAAAACCTCTAATGAGAAAATGAATAGTAACAGGAAACTAAGTTGAAATTTAAGTCCCCTATGAGATGTGTCAGCATTTTCAACTCCCACTATTCCATAATAAAAGTTCTCCTAATTACTCTAGGAAATGCATCCTTATCAACCAGCAGGCTTGCAAGTCTGTGAGTGCTAAAAAGACAATTATAGTAGAATCGCTGACAACATTTTTATCACCATGTAAGTCTGGTGATTGACAACGTTGGGAAAACCACAGCCAGTGACTCCCGCATGGGCAGTAACAGTGGAAATACAAGAGGCAGGAAATTTTCTGTGAAAATGAAACTGCTATTACACAGTTAGAATTTCCAAAGCAATTAGAATATTGAATAGCACTGAGAGAAAGCCCATTTAATGAGAGACATTCCAGCAAGTTTTCTGAAAACACAAAAAAGAAAAAGACACCACTTATTCTCCTTTAAAAATGAAAAGTAGATAAAAAATGAGGAAAAGAACAAGTTTTTTCTGGGAACCTATATGTGTCCGTCACTGGCTTTTCTAATGAAGCAAGCTATATATCCTACATACTCATCCTACATCTTTCTTATCCTAACACAATTTGTACAGAAAGCCAGTTTGCTCCTAATTTTAAAGCTTTAAAAAAAAAATTGAAATGCTTGTTTCTTACCCAGACTTTTCTAATTTTTATGTAGGCTATGCCAGTGAACTTCAAGTTTGTAATTGAAGGCATGGAAGAAGCAGGATCCTTGGGGCTAGAGAAGTTACTTGAAGAAGAAAACCAGAGCTTCTTCTCTGATGTTGATTATATTGTAATTTCGGACAACCTGTGGCTCAGCAACAAGAAGCCTGCCCTTACTTATGGGAGTCGGGGAAACGCCTGCTTCTTTGTGGAGGTGAAGGACACAGGTTCACTTGAACCGAGCCTCTGGCAGGCAGCAATGATGTATCTGTACTTACATCTGCATGCAGAGAAAGAATGAAAGAAAGCTTAAGATTTACAAGTACAGAGCTTTTTATGCATCCCTTTTGGCTTCTGCAGATTTTCCTCCTCATTTCGGCTCAATTAGCCTTATTTACTTCCATTAACTTCTCTTCAATCATTTCTTCTCTTGATCTCTTTCCTATCCCATTACTTTCCTGCCATTCTTCCGGTCTCATCTCATCCTCCCCTCTGCACACCAACTCTGTTCTCGTGGAGCACCATCCCTACACCTGCCTCTCCAACTCCCTCCAAACCATCTCTTCTGCTGCTCTGCCCTTTTGCAGCAGATGCTGCTTAGTACAATGAATCAGCCCAAAGGGACTCAGTTTGGTTGGATCTCTGGGTTTAAAAGCCACACAAAACGTTGCCACACAAAGCATTAGTAGGAGCAAATAAAAGTTCACTGTAGCCAACATGCTATATTTAGCAGTCAGTGTGAGCTACTGTGAAATAAAGAGCAGAAATTTCTCATCTGGAAATGCTTCCTGATGAAGCATAAAAGGAATTCAGAGAGAAGATTAAAGAACTTGAGAAGTAAAGAAAAATCTGCATTAACCTTTATGTCTGAAAAAGAATGGAATTTTTTTTTTAACTGAGAGAGTCTTGGCAGCCTTGATTCAATTCTTCTAAGTCTTGGTTAAGAAAAATGATGCTATTAAAACATCAAAAATGATCTCTCTCTGCTAGTAGACAGTTAGCTGTAATGAGGTTTTGAGAAGAATAAACAAGTTCTTTGCAGGAAAATATTTTATGATAAACCCAAGTATGAAAATATGTCTGGAAAAAGAACCCATTTAATAACTCAAATGCCTCTATTCTAAAGCCTTGTTATTCAAGAGACCTATAAATTTTTATTTGTTGCAATCTTGAATTAAGGTTGGACTTATATTCTTAATATAAAACAAGATTAATTTTTGCCTTTTTAAAAGAAGATTTTGCATTAAATAAAAAGGGTAGACAACTTGAAGAATTTATTATTCAATGTTAGAAACAGTAATAATATGCAAATGTTTAATGTATGATGTCTTTAATCTTACTGAAGCAAAAGAGGGAGTGGAGGAGGACCCTTGCTCTCAAATGTTTAAGTGCTACAGACAGCTGAATTTCTCTCTCTGGTTGACAACAGAGCTCCATCTTCTCTTTGCCAAAGAAAATTATTCCTGACATGATATTTTCCATTTGAGGATTAGGAAAAAAAAAAATCTGTTAATTTGTGGTCTTGTTTAAAAAACCTTGGAACCACCAGTCAGTGTGGCAAGCAAACACAGAAGAATAAGGTAGCCAATGTTTGTATGTAACCAGTGGTTTTGGTACAGGTTGAAAGTGGCAGCAAGGACCTTCACTCTGGAACTTTTGGAGGCATCATTCACGAGCCGCTGCTGGACCTGATAGCGCTGCTGGGTAATAACACACATCACTGCTCGGGAGCAGCTGGGGAGCCATGCCCATGAGCAGCCTAACGAAGGTCAGGGCCAGGTTTCATTGCTGTAAGGCAAGTCTAATTCAAGCAAGATTCCTGGGTTTCCCAGCCTCAACATAGCTATGGTGGCAGCAGCTGAGGAAGTGAATGTCCCCAGTAAGGCCAGGTCTTCAGACATGTTAAGCTGATGTCAGTCACGTGTCAATTAAGAACATTTAAGGATTACAGGCAACTTTAATACACACACATAGCGAAACCTGACTTTTTAATGCTGATTTGTATCCCAGTAGGATGACGTTTTCATGTCAGAAGCTGGGCTGACACATCACACGATACACACAAACAGCAGCTCAATGGTTTTCTTAATAAATATGCAAATATATCAAGTTAGGTGTCGCAGCTTGACGGATGCAAACAGTTGTTAGGCTTACTAATTTGGTAAAGAGCTAGGTGGAAGGGAGAAGGTGTTATGATTGCCAAGGGGAAGAAACAGGCTCCACTTGTACTGATATCTGTATCTTATTTTGTAGACAGCCTTGTGGATTCCACAGGTCGTATTCAGATCCCTGGAATCTACGACAGTGTTGCTGCCCTGACGGAGGACGAAAGGAAATTATATGAATCGATTGATTTTGATCTAGAGGAACACAGAAATAATTGTGGCGTGAAAAAGTTCCTCTATGGCACCAAGGTAACATAAAATCTGTATGAATAGACAGCAGAAAGAATTTAAATCACCTGTTTGTAGCATTTATGCATAAAGCCAAATTGAAAGATGTTTTCAGTCAATTGCAAGCTCAAAATAAAATAAAAGAAGTAATAGGTAAATAAAATTAGTCTGCTGAAAATGTAAGGCACTGCATCTGGGGAAAGTGATCTGAAATATGAATAATCAATGAAAGGGAATGATGCAAAACTAACAGTATAACTCTCCTTTCCTTGCCTACCCCTTCTCTACCCCCAAGCCTAATCAGCCAAATAAAAGATGCATTAAAATGCCTACATTTATGTTACATAGTAGGAAAGAAGTTGTATTCAGCTCTGAAAAAATGGGAGGCAGCTTTAGGCAGATGTGCTTCGGGTGGTTTTCATTTAATACAGATTTTGATGTCTGCTGAGTCTGCCATAAAAAGCATCCAAAGCTACAAGCCTCTCCTTACCAGCAATTAAAAATTATATCCTAAATAAAGAAACAGCAGGTAAGGGCTGTCTTGGAAAGAAAGATCTCTCTGCACAAGAGTGGCAGCTGGGAGAAAAGAGTGGATTAATTTTTTTATCACTAACATAATTATTCTGGTGTAAGTTCTACTAACATGGATGCTTTTATTTCCATGAAAAAGCTTTCAAATTACCTAAAGCTAGACTGTAAGAATCAGTAATACAAAAGTATAATGTAACTACACTATCTGAGTTTTGATGCTTTACCTATATGAGGATGAATTGATGTAAATTTGATGTGTAGATAAAGGTCTAGTCTCATAAAACTGAAGGAAAGCAGCAGCAGCCTGAGGTTCTGCATGAAAACCAGTTTATAATTTATATATTTATCCTATTTTCCTTAGAATAATAATCATAATCATTTTGTTTCCCCTCTGCATCTTCTCCAGAAAAACTTGGTTACTGAAAATTATCATCTTTCCTGTTGTGTTGTTTGGTGTCCATTAGTAGAATTTCTTCCCTGGTATAATCTGGGATGGATCTGGCTGAATGGTTTTTCTAGTGACAAGTTCTGGGATAAATAGGCAGTCAGATCAGAAGTTGGCCTGATCCCACTTTGCACTAGGAATATTTACTTCCAAGATATTTTAAAAAACGGTCTGTTTTTCTTATTTTTCATGAAAAACTGTTACCATCCAAATCTTTCTACGACTGAAAGTATTATTATTTTAAAATGAAAATACAGGTGCATGGGTTTAAATTAAAAATCAAACCTCTTTAAAATACAGAGGTCTCCAAATACAAATTTTAGGATGGAAAAAGCTTATTTATATTAGTTGTGAATGGCTTATATTTTCAAATTTTTTTCTAAAGGAAGAAATACTTCTACACTTATGGCGTTATCCCTCTCTTTCTATTCATGGGATTGAAGGAGCTTTCCATGAACCAGGCATTAAAACAGTCATTCCAGCAAAAGTAATTGGCAAATTCTCAATCCGTCAGGTCCCCCACATGGACCTTTCGGTTGTGAAAAAACAGGTAAGAGACAAATCTTTTCTTTGGCCTCTACTGTGGAAACTTAGCACCTCACAAATTTAGGCTTGTAGTAAATGGAATGTTTCTAGCACTTATTTCAAGAGAAGTAGGAACGTGGGTATAAGCTTGAGTTGCAAGATGGAAGCTTTTTTGAAAAGTATTTTCCCTACAGGTGGTGGAACACTTGGAGAGTGTCTTTTCCAAGAGGAACAGTCCAAACAAACTGAAAGTGTCCATGCCTTTGGGTGCAAAGCCCTGGCTTGCTGATGTTAATGATCTACCATATAAAGCAGCAAGAAGGGCAATAAAAACAGGTGTGTTCCCTCTTTTTTTTCTTTTTTTTTCCTGTTCTTAATGTGTTTGCGAGTGTGCAGGAGCATTGTGCCCAACAATAGGGGAAAAGAGATTTCCCAATTCAGTGCTGCAGCCACTTACCCTTATAAATCTCATTGATTTTGATAGAACAACTTATCAACATCTTCTATACCTTGCTAAATTTCGATATGTTTTATAGGAGTAGCCAGAAGACCTCATTCACTTATTTTTGAATTGGTAAGAAACCAGAGGTTTATAGAGCAGAGCTGATTTGTGAAACGAATTAGCTACACACTCAAACCCATTTCTACTCAGAAGCTCTTAGTATCAGCTCTTTGCTTAAATAGATGGTAGCAGAAAAAAGCACCTGGATTACATCTATTTTTCAATTCATTCTTCCCATGTATTTCAGTTTTTGGAGAAGATCCAGATTTCATTCGTGATGGCTCAACAGTTCCTGTTGCCAGAATGTTTCAGACTGCAACACAGAAAAGTGTGATGATGCTTCCGATTGGAGCAGCCGATGATGGGGAGCATTCCCAGAACGAGAAAATTAGCAGGTTTCTTTTATTTGTCTGTTTCTGCTATTAGAGAAGGGGAGGAACTGAAGTCCCTTGGTACCCATGGATGTGCATGGCTGTATGGGAAGCTTTGCTGTGCATTGGGCAGTCCAAACCTACTGTCTCCAGCAAAGTCATTGCTGTGCTAAGCAGAAAGCAAAATTCCCAACCTAACGCATACCATTATACACTTTTCATGGGGTGTCTACTCAGTCTTTAAATTCATCACCTTGGCAATTTTCATTTCACTAGCAATGAAATTTGCTTCTCGTTTGAAAGATGGTGGTGTAGATGGGCACTCTTCCATCACAGCTTCTATTTTGAACTGTGCCAGTCACAGACACTCATGGTTGTGTAAGGATTTTGGTGGTTTTCAGTATAAATGCCTATAAAGATTTATTTATAGTCCAGGGACCAAAACTAGCATAATTACACAAAAAATAGCTTAAACTTGCCACTGGTGTTCATTGTTGGAGGCACCATGGTAAGCCACTATTCCGTGTGCTGCCTGAACCCTTGTGCAGGTTCTGAGTCAACTCATGCTGAACTCTGGAGACAGGAGAATCCTACAATAATTCTCAAATTACTTTTTGTCTCTCCTCATTAAAACCTTAATGCTGCTGGCTACAGGTAATACCTGTAATAATTTGGGGACGTAAACCTGGAAAAAGTTTTCTGAAGTAAAGCCAGAGGAATACCAAATTGAAGGATGTCCAGTATTTCTGTACTTTGGGTAATTTTTGGGGGTTACCAATCTTGCAAATTCCTCTGAAGACTCATAAAACTTAACTGGACTATGTTCCTAATTTTAGGAGCAGGACAGCCTGACACGACTTCATTGTCTTTCTTTCCTTCTTTGCAGATGCAACTATATTGAAGGAACCAAATTGTTTGCAGCTTTTTTCCTGGAGATATCAAAGCTACATCGGAACTTACACAAAACTTCCCACACAGAGACTATCAACTGACAGAACATAACAAGAAAATCAGCAAAGCACTTTCTTAAACTTTCTACCTTATATAAAACATATAAATCACATATTCAGTAGCTGTGAATTGGTGGGAAAAAAAAATAAGTGCCATGCTATTTCTTGGCATACTATTAAGTGGCATGCATTTGTGATATGGTCAATCAAGTGATCTTATCCCTAATGCTATAAAATAGGGTTAGGGATAATTCATCCTTGATGAATGGAATATGTTACATTTTAGTTTTAAACTTCAGGACAAAGGGAATTTTTACATCCATTTTATCAAAATTACTTCATTTCTGTTTTGTAGTATCACCCTTCATACTGTCTAGCTCATATTCCAGTTTCTGAATATAAGCAATACACAACACTGTAGTTTCCTCCTAACTACATACAAAATTTCATTTATGTAATTCTTTGAAGAAAGATCCACTATCAAATTAATCTCTCCCCTCTCCTTCATAGAAGGTTTTAAATAGGAAATGCAATGAAATTAGCTTGTTGAGTCTGATGCGAAGACTTGCCTATTAATATCTATTTATGGGTATAATCACTGAGGTGAGTAGAACTGCTACAGTAAATAAACACTTATAGGTCTGGATTCTGCCTTCCCTCTCATCCAAATCTCTTCTTACTGTGCTATGAGCAATTTTAAGAATCATGAAATAATATGTTTCCTTCATGTGACTTTCTTTCCATACAATAGAAAGAAGTTTTTGTAAACATCTATTCTGGTGAAAGTCTGGCATCAGAAGGGTGTTTTCCCACTCAATCAGCAACTGGTTGTTGTTAATTACTTTTAAAGCATCAGTTTACATTAATAATTAAGTCAAAGGCAAATGATATATTTTGAAATGAAAACATTAGTTGAGAGCTGTCTTTGCTGTTTAGGCAAAACATCCAACACAAAGCTCACAATTCAAATCTAGACTTTTTAAACTTTAAAATGTGATTTTTACTCTAACAAAATTAATTCACATACAACCAAACCTAATGAACAAGTAATGTTATCCCTACTGTGAAAAAAATTTCATTAATTAAATTACAGAAAGTACTTGGGATCCTTCCTTTCTCTCCTGTTACCTCCCTGCAAAAATCCGAAAGAACAAAGATGTGGATGTGGAATCTCTCTAAGTGAATATTGTACTGCAGATAACTTGTATGAACAGATGATGTGGGAAGTTATTAGGATAAAAGCTTTGGCTGAATTAAAAAGTGTAACTTCTGATCTTCAGTGGCTCCTGTGAAATTCATAGAAGCTGGGCATAAAAGTAGCTGGCCTTTTAAGAGATCTGGGAACAGTAATAACCCAGGGTACTTGTGTCTCACATCACATTCTCAATAAACACCCATTTTCAGCCCTGTCACTGTGAGGCTCACAGTTCAGCTGTAAGAGCTGAGTAAGGATTCTGGCTCTGGCTGCTGATGGTGTTCAAGGGGAAAAAGAGGACTCAGCTCAGTCTCTTACTTGTGTTGGCACTGCTGACTGCAGAACTGCAGTGTAATCTTTGGTGCCTGTGTTAAGAGAGAGGGCTCCGAAACAAGGACCAAAAGCCTCAAAGATCAGAAGACTCTGGTTTGCATATCATCAACTTGCAGAATAATTCTCTGTGATCTCAGTTCCCTTCACCTGTTGAAAGCTTTTAAGAACCAGCATGGTAATGAATGTTGCAGGGGTGAGAACTCCAGTGTCTGCACAGGACTTGGGGCAGATTTGTCCATGCTTAAAAGATGTCACACCATAGAGGTACATGAGGGGCTCTTGCTGAAGTATTTGAAGACGTATAATTGACAAAAAACATTGCAATCTATGGGTTTGCAGTGGTTTTACAAGTTACAGAATCACACAGAATCACAGAATATGCCAAGTTAGAAGGACTATTGAGTCCAACCTTTAGTCCTGTACAGAACCATCCCCAAATTAGCTTAAAACATAATCAAAAGAAACCTCTGCTCATAAATACAACCCTTTTGGCAGAAGAGTTGAAAAGTTGGAGAGATGGAGGTGGCAGATTTCTTCATGAAAGAGGGATGGAGACTGTGTTTTAGGAATATGACTGTTCTGAAATACCACTATAATAGATGCTGTCTATGTGTTCTACAACATTACGAAGCTGGAATGGCAGATGGGCTTATGTATTTTTTACTGTTGCTCTTTGGAATGACAAATAAAATAAAGTCAACAAAGAGCATCATTTTATAAGCACAGACACTCTCAGAGCAGTGCACTGAAATAAGGTACTGCTCTGAAATACCCTCTTACTGTCAAGTTAAAACCATGTGAGTGAAACAGTGGGGCCACTGAATTATGCAGACCATCTCCATGCCTCCTTCAGTCCCAGAGGAGAGAAAGAGCATAAAACTTCAATTTCAGATTCTTCTGTCCATGAAAGAAAGCACTCAGAAAGCAACTCCTGCTCACAGGGGTATTGAGAGCTACTCTTTCCTTCTCAGATCGAGTATCCACCCTGTCTTTTTTATTTATTTTTTTTTTTTATATTGTGCATCTCATCAGCCTTGAGAAAAAAAGAAACTGTGTGCATTTTTCTAAGGTCTGTAGTGTTATACAACATTTCTAGAATGTTACTTCATGGTTGCATTAACTTGTTGCCACAGTAAGTTAAAGATAACTCTACAAGTCTAGCGTTAGAAATAGGATTAAAGTTCGCTTCTATTTGTTAGCCTTATTCTGCTGTGCCACATCCCATGTCAGAGCATACTAGATAGTCTCAAATCCTGATGAACTAACTACAGAAATCATATGTACAATTTCTGTGTCTAAATATGCATGTATGTAGCTGTACATATATGTACACTTGAAAAGTCTGATCCAGTCATTGATTAAAAAAAAAAAAATCTTGTCCATTCTGATTCAGGCTTTTTCTTACTAAGGACTGAGTAACGGGAAAACAACGTTGTGGAGATGTCCAACACCAGCACCTATATCTCTGAGAGCTTGATACAGATATCAAGACTTGGGTCATAGGATCATAGAAGGGTTTAGGTTAGAAGGGACCTTAAAGACCATAGAATCATAGGATAGTTTGGGCTGGAAGAGACCTTTGGAAACCATCTAGTCCAAGCCCAGGGCAATGAGCAGGATCAAGTAGGTCAGGCTGCTCAGAGCGCCATCCAAGCGGATCTTGAATGTGTCCAGAGATGGTGCATCCAACCATCTCCCTGGGCAACCCGTGCCAGTGTTTCACAGCCCCCAGAGCACATCTAACAGTACTAGGTGTCTATACATAGCTGGTCATGTTCTGCCCATCTCCCTCGTAGAGGAAGATCTGTCCCAAGTCTTCCTTTTTCTTGTAGGCTGTACATCCATGTTGTAGGGAATCAAACACTCAAGAATGGGGTCATATTTTTCTACCGATTATTAATGTGAAAGAATAAATTAGAACATTTTAATTTCCATTTAAAATCAGTGGGTTTAAGTGTGAAAGTCACTTTTTTATATTAGATAAACACAGTTTTTAATCCTTAAATAATGTTTCAAAAGAGAAGGCTGAAAAGTGTGTCAGCTAAAATCATGGAGAATAAGATGCTGATAATAGGAGATGAAGGCATAGAGAGATGGGCAGCCGCCTGAGACTGAGACCTAATCAGGTCATCGTCTGCTTAGCCTGTGAAAGTGGAAATTAGGCTTACTCACATAGATATGGTTTTCCTTTTCAGTCACACTACTTGCAAGAAGTTTGACTTTGACTCCTGCTAGTTATTCCTTTCAGAATACAGCATTTGGGTTGTTTCACAAAATGTTATAAAATGTCTTGCTAGTTTAGGAAGTTCATAGTCCATGTTTGGACAGGGAAGATTGTGCAACTGTGCCTTTACCTGTGACACAGAGGCCCATGCCACAGTGGATGGTGCCAGTGAGGATCCACGAGTTCCCTTGTTTCTGCTGCAACATTCCAGCTGCAAGTAACTTGTAAAGTTAAATACTTATTGCTCCAAGGTGAAGCTTAACTGATTTTCAAGTTTATACCTTGTATCATAGAGTATCTAGAATTGGAAGGGACCCATAAGGATCATCGAGTCCAACTCCATGTATGTCTGTATTTGGAGATGCACACGCATGCCCTTTAGGAGGTGTCATTAAATATTTTAAACAAATATATGAATAGAAAAATATGAACAGTTCCTTATTCACAGAATACGTATTTTTCTACTTTGCTCTACTGCCAAATATTTCAGCTAATGATCTTCTCACTTGCATTCTTCAGAACAGTGTACGAAGATCAAGTCCACGTTGTAGCAAAGGTTTTTCTGCAATGCCGCTACATTAGATTACATAAAAGTAGGCCAGGAAATTTGAAATTATCTGCTAACAACACAAGCAGGGTGGTATGCAATTTTGAAACCTCTTTTCATATTTTTTTTCAGATATGAACTTGAACCAGTGTGACTTGTCTTCCTGAAGTCACTTAAAAGTCATTTTGACATTTCCACTACTTTCTAAGGAGGTAAGTGAAATAGTCACTCTGTTGTAATGGGAGGATCAGCAGTTCCTGCAAAGCTTTTCAGTTGGTTCTTACATGGAATGAGTTGTTTGGATTGAGGACAATGGAGGCAATTCCTAGTTACTTTGTCCGCTCTCACAGAGTTTTAAAAATTGCAAATACTATCTGACAGTATGCTTGTATTTTGTTATGCAATTTCACTCAGGTTCTTTGAGTGAAATGTGCCACATTGACATACTCTTCAAGGCAGGAACAACAGCTGTGGTTTTTTGTGGGCTTAAATAGATGAGTGAAAGTGCAAACACACTTCTCAGGTGTGGAATTTGGATTTTTTTTGCTAAGCAACGTTTTACCCTTGGGAGGGGAAAAAACTCCAACAAAACCTTGCATAAGCTCCAAAGTCCACACTGCACAAGGTGCATCCTGACAGCAAAGAAAAATGGTCACATTCCTTACTTGATGAGCATTTGAGAATTTCCGTGTGTAACCAGGAAATTCTTCCTTTAGAGCTAACAGTATAAACACATTCTTATTTCAGTGGATGTAGTTCTAACAGGACTAGGATGCGTGTGCCAGGTGGATAATATGTTGACTTAGTGAAGATGAAAAATAAGGATTAAATCTCTACTTCATGTAGCCTGCTTTTTTTGCATATTATTTTCTTATCTGAAACCACATTAAATCTTAATGTATTGATGCATAATGTACCAGACTTGATGTTTGTATTTGAGATATATGTCTATTTGAGAAACTTGCTTTGTGAGTTTGCAAGAGATTAATTATACAGTGGCAGAGCCGTAAATTCTAGCAAGCTGGACATCTTCATACATAACAGACAATACAGGGTAATAAATGACTCTCATTTTACTGCAATGTATTATTATTAAAATTAAATGAATTTTTATTAAAAACCCACAGTACAAGAAAACCAATTCCTTGGAGGTTTGGCAGAGTCCACCTCCAGACAGACTTATACATATCTGTAGTTACATGAAACCAGATGTTGTGAATGTATGTGTGGATATATGCATGGATAATGCTGATGTTGCTACCTGTCCCCAAATCATTTTGATGATCTCTCACTGGGAAATAACATGAAGTGTCAGCCAATTGCATGTTCCCCATCCTTCCAATGCAGTTACAATTTTATTTATTTATTTATTTAGATATCTGGAAGAATAATTCAAATATCATGCTAGCCTTTTTATTTGTGGAACTGAAGGGTATTTTTTTTTCTGAGGGCCTGACATATACTCTTCCAGCATGAAGAAACAAGTGGTGGCAAAGCCCTCATATGAATTTCATGTAAGTTTGCATCACTCTGTTTTTACAATTAGAAATTCAAGAGTTAGTACTGCTTTACTCATGTCCTGTGCATTACTGCCTTCCTGACAAGGCATCAAATGCCATAGGCAGGGTTAACATCCTCAATTTGGCAGCAACCCTGACATTCCAGTGACAACTTAAAAAGATAAAAGTTTCATTTCATCACAGTGGAAGGACCAGTAAGATCCTGGAAGTACATCTTTACTAAAGCTGGCTTTTTTTGGTGCTTCTGGATACCAAAATTTATATAGTCCACTTTTTATTGAAAAACAGTGGAATGCAAGATACATTTTAAACAAACTAAGAAGCAAACAAACAAAACCATGACAGATGCTGTTCTAGCTTCACTCCTGTTGACTTCTAGACTTTTACATCTCATAGATGTCATGCAGTTCTCTTACCACTCCTCAGCTGGACTGTAACTTGACTTTAGAAAAACACAACTCAGATTATTCAGGATCTGATGAAAGACCACATCTGATTCTTCAAGTGCTTCTGTGAAGATACCTCTCTGTGCACATGCAGATAAATATCCATGGCCCCCATGCTTTTGTGTTGCAGGCTGAATAGAAAGCTTTAATACCATTGGCAAGACTAAGCCTGGATGATGCATCTTGTGGGCCAAACGAAAGGATTTGCAGTCACTGTTACTCTCTTTTGTTAAGTGGGGGAACTTTAAGCACGATCTTGGTTTTTTTCAAATTCTTGCAACTTCTACCTGTAAACTTAAACTCCTATAAAAGTATTTTAATTGCAAAAACCCCTTTTATTCTCTTCAAGCTGCTCAAAAATCTTTTTTTCCCCATAGATTTTACGTAGTTATAAGAAATTCAAACAAATCCATTGTAAGCATTCCACTAAAGCCCAGGTGCTTTCCTTCTTACTTTTCTCAAACATTTATATGGCACTGAAAACAGCAGGAAAAGTTGGGAAACCACATACTTTTTACCACAGTTTTACTTGCTTGCATAAGGTTCCTTAAATCACAACAAAAAATTTTAACAAAAGGTATCTAGCACTGGGTGAGCATTTTGTCTATGTGAAAATGGATAACTATTTGTACTTCAAACAAGTTCCTTGGCATAATCGGGCAGCGAACCCAGCGGGTAACATGAAGTGAGTCAGAAGGTGCAGCCTTTAATGAAAGAGCGGGTGCGGGCGCCACGGGCAGCGTGACCTCGGTGGCACAAAGGTGCAGCCGTGCCCTGACGCGGCCACACCTCCTCTGGTTCCTAGAGCCGGCGCGGCTGCCCGGCTGCGCAGCGGGCAGAGCGGGGCTGTGCAGGCTCGCCCTCCGTCCCTTCGGACACCAGGGGCAGGGGGCCCTGAACTGCCGTCATGGTTCCCTCCACAGGGCATGTAGGGATATCTGCAAACATTTAATAAATACGGCTTAGAATTATAAAACAAAATTAATTATTTTTGGTACAGGTATGATTTTTTCTTAGATTAATAGTGGTTTTGCCTTAGATGCTACTTGTCCCATACCGATGGCTCCCTCTTCAGGCTATTCCTAAAATAGGCTGCCTCTCTTCATTCTGTTAGAAATCCTTCAACTTCTAAGACTCCAGCTCCCACGGTCACGTCTTCTTCTCCAGTCTGTTTCCTCTCAGTAAGCAAATGATGAAATAACTGAGGGACCAGGCAGGCTCACTCGGTGTTACTTGAGACCCAGACCTACAAATCTTTTAAGGCATATGAAAGGAATTTGTAAACTGCAGAGAAACTGAGCTTAAAGGGCATCAAAAGGTTGTTTTACCTCTTTTCCCCATGCTGAAAAATATCCAGAACAACCAGATTGTTCTTAATTGTATTAATTCAGTGGTTTTTGTAGACTCTCAAACTATTACATCTAAATATGTACCTAATATCCCAAAGATATCTGTACTACAAATTTAGCCATATTCTGTGTATATTTCATATTATGCACAGAACAATTAAATCCTGTACTACAACCCTTAGAACAGGACAAGTAGATAGCCTTCTCTCACTGATGTCCTGTGTCGTCCTTTACTGTTTTAAATTTTGTTCATTCATTTCAGATCTTTCCCAAGACACTGGTAAAGTCTTGGGTGCTCCACTTAGCTTCAATGAAGGGCTCAGGCCACAGCAACTGCTTCGTTTCCAACCCATTCTTACAGTCTTTACAACCCACAACAGCATTTGCATTGCTGTGCCATAAGTTTAGCAGATTAGCCAGTGACTAACTGGCTGAATAGAACTGTAAGTTGTCACTTCTACTTGGTAAGCTTGTGCACAGTGTGCCAAAGTCAGTGAACTGGAAATGTATTCCCCAAGCGGTATTCTCTCCTAGTATCCCTGTGCCACGGCCTTGAAGAATGCAAAATGCTGTTTAACTAAGATACTCTGTCTACTAAAAAATGCTGTGTAATCAGGACATAAATGGGAAACCTGGACTTTAAAAACCATAAGCAGCAGTGAAACAGCAACTGCATTTCACCACAGACGTCTCAAGACGCCTTTACACGATGCTTCTTTGCTTTGATGTTATAATTAATCATGTGACTTGGCTTAAGGAAGACGGAAAGAACATTTAGGGTTTCATCATCACGGTTTCTTCACCAGTTTATAAAACACGAAATACTTTAAAAATTGCCTCCCTCTTGCCTTTTTCAGCTGCTTCGCTCTTGAACTGCACTCCCTGAAAGTTACTTTAAGTAGTAACTTTAAGTAGTAACTGGAGCGTCGGCACCCTTCGACGGATAACCCTAGTGAACGGCTGCGGGCTGTACGTCAAGGACTTGTTTCCCCCTCCTCCAGCACCGGTTTCCCAAGGACCAGATCCAAATCTCGCTGCAGTGCGATGCAGGGTGCGAATGCGAAGCACAGCTTTCCGCACAGCCCTGCGCGGCCCAAGGTTACACTGCCGCAACCCAGCGCCGGGGCTGCCGCAGGGGCAGCGGCCACAGGCAGCCCGGGCTGCGGCGCGCACCGAGGAGCGGGCAGCTTCGGGAAGCGCCGAACCCGCACCCGCTGGCTGCTGCCGGAGCCGCCTGCTCTCGTCCGGCCGGGGGCACGAAGCTGCGGCCTCACCGGCACGCGCATCCCGGGAAAACCCTCGGGGCTCCCTCCGTCCTTCCTTTGAGACCGTCCCTTCCCGGGAGGATGCGGGGGGGCGGCAGCAGCCGGGAGCTGGGGACGATGTCAGGGCAGGGCAAGATGGCGCCAGGGCGTGCGCGCGCGGCGGCGGCGGCGGCGGCGGCGGCGGTTGGGCGCGCGGCC
>VZTG01000247.1:232505-275005 GCA_013397845.1 Melanocharis versteri
CAGGGCGCTCGGGAGTGTCGGCGTCTGGGGTTCGGCGCTGCCCTGAGTGGTTTTCGCCCCCGAACCCTACTTTTCTTACCTTCCCCTCCTTTCCCGAAGGTCGCTGTAGAATAAGCGGGGATGAGCTTTGAGAAGTGCAGTGGTTGGCGGTGAGGGACGGCGCACGTGACTGCAGGAGCTCTGTGCGTGGCTCTTAACAAGGGATAGAGGAAGGGTTGTAGCTGATTTCGTTTTATTCTGCCTCAGTCACCAAGCAGAGCAGTCACAGAATTACAGAATTACGTTGGAAAAGACCTCTGATATACCGAACACCATCTCATCAACAGACCATAGCACTGCGTGCTGCATCCAGTTTTTCCTTCAACACTTCCAGTGCCGGTGACTCCATCATCTCCCCATGCAGTCCATTCCGAAGTCTAATCACGCTTTCAGTGAAAAAAGTCTTCTAGTGTCCAGCCTCAACTTGCCGTGGTGCAGCTTAAGGCTTTTGTCCTCTTGTCCTTGTCTCTGGTTGCCTGGGGGAAGAGGCTGACCTGCACTTGGCTGCACCTTCCATTCAGGTGGTTGTAGGGAGTGATAAGGTCTCCCTTGAGCCTCCTTTTCTCCAGGCTAAATGATCCCAGCTCCCTCAGCCATTCCTCATAGGGCTTGTGCTTCAGACCCTTTGCTTGTTTACTGTGTTCCTCAGGAGGTCAGGCTCTTGAATCATGAGCGCCTCCTGTGCTCTCACAGTCTTGTGATTTTCGACATGGTTTTGTCTGATCTAGGGAGTCATAGTAGACTCTCAGGGAACCTGTCAGATTGTGGCAGGGAAAGCAAGGTCCCATAAATAGCATAGCGATGTTAATACATTTCTGAGGGTGTGTGTGTCTTCAGCAGGAAAGGTTGTTAAACCAAAATTACTGTTTTAGGTGGCCTTTGAGGGATAGGTCATCATCTATGTCTTTTATGTAGAAGAAACTGTTTAGTGTAAGAGTGGTGAGGCACAGGCACAGGTTGCCCAGAGAGGTTGTGGATGCCCCATCCCTGCAACTGTTCCAAGGTCAGGTTGGATGGGGCTCTGAGCAGCTGGGTCTTGGGGAGGGAGTCCTACCCATGGCGGGGGTGTTGGAACTAGGTGATGTTTAAGGTCCCTTCCAACCCAAGCCTTTCTATGAGTCTGTGTTCCATATTTTTTAATTTGACTTGGTATGATGGGTTTCCTGTTGCTCCTTCAAGTAACTAGTGTGGCCTGTGAACCACAATGTTAATATTAAATGTTGTGTTAGTTGGAGGAAGGAAAGGAAAAAACATTTGTGATCTGGATGGTGTAGCTAGCAGTGATCATAGAATTTACGTAGTTAAAATTTTTGTTTCTGTTTTCCTGTGCCCTCTTTGCTTCTTTGTGTGGTTGTACTGGTGCGACTTGCAAGACCTTGGCTTTGTCATGTGCTCGTGGTCATCCATATCATACTAAGCATGATGGTAACACCTAGGGGGTAGTAAATAATGGAAACCCAAAAGTGCAAGGCTGATAGTGGCAGTGGTGGATTTTCTGCTGGTGAAAAACCGTAACAGACTAACATGCAATTTACACACTGGATGTAATTCCCTGTGATTCTCACCTTAATAACCCAGAGGTGTGGTATGTGAAGACTATAAATTTTCCATTCCTGTATCAGAACATGAGTAATCAAGATGTTTGTATGAGGCTGGAGCTTTGGATGCTGGGATCTATATTTTTCCCAGGTCACACCTCTTCATGAAAGATGAAGACAATTACAGGCTTCAGTTGGGTCTCTCTTGCAATCTCCTACACTATTCACAGCAAGTTACATTCATCATAGAAGTAACATTGCAGTCATTCCATCCTTATTTCATAAATTATTTCAGCATGGACATATAATCAGATTGTAGCTTTTATATATAAAATATGGAGCCTGGCAGTAATTGTATAATCCATACATTTTAAAAAAAGTCAAATGCACTGATGTGACAGGACGATGATGGACTGTGACTTTTTCAGTATGTTCAAACATGTCAGTTTTATTAGCATTTTGGGAAATATAATTCAAACGACCTGAGTTAAATCCTTTTCTATCATTCTTCTGTAGGAACTATTGTATAGTAACAGCATCAAAGATTTCTAATTTATTTGCATGAGAGTTTTCTTTGTTAGAAATGCTTTTAAAACTTAAGCTGTGGTGTTTCTTTTTATAGAAAAAACATTACTTGGAGATAGAATGTGTGTGAAAGAGATGTCAGTCACAGTATTCCATTAAACCCAACCTTTCGTAGTGAAGAACAGCATTTTCTTGTTAGTGTGTACAACATTAAGAATGAGGTGGCTTTGCTTTGCCTGGTTATTTTTTTAAAATTTTTTGAATGTGTACAGTGTTGTGGTTTGTGCATGAGGTGAAATTTACAGATAGATTGGCACATGAAATGTGGTTGAACTGGAATTATTGGGGGGCTCCTATGTTTGAATTTCCTGATGTAGTTTAGAATTTAGATATTCTCGGGAAAACAGAAAGGCCGCGTTGGATGGATGACCCTGTCAGTCAAATAAAAACATTGATTTAAGATACACGTGGTCTAGTCATTCACTGAAATTAATGCCTTGGTATTATGGTTCATGTTAATGGTACTGAAAAGTTGACTTTTTAGATTGAAATCCGGAGTATAACTTACTCTCTTGAAAGCCTGGGGAGAAGCTGAAGATGATGTGATTGAACAGATATAGTGGCTGTGTTTCCTTCAGCTGCTCACAAAACCAGATGAGCGGTGGAGTGGTCTCTCTCCTGTGCTCTTTGTTACGTGAGGAGTCAAATGGAAATGGTGCTTTCACTTTGACAGATTGTCAGCAGCTGCCCAGAAGAGCATTCGTGGTTATTCTTCTACCCCAGAAAGGTCTTGTTTTGTGTTGGCCTTGCCACCTCGGGGTAGCGCAGCCACCCAGCGCTGCCCCCGCTGTCTGAGGTGCAGCTGCATCACACAGTGCCTGGCCAGCAGCAGCCAAGGCATGGAGGCACCGCTCCTCCCTCCCATGCAGCATGAGTGGAAGGAGCCGAACCAACCACAGCAGTTCTTGGTGGACACAAAGGCATGAAGGAAATGAGCGCTGTGCCTCACCGGTGATCTCGGAATCAACTAGGTTGGAAAAGACCTGTGAGATCAAGTCCAATCTCTGACCCAACACCACCATGTCAATTAGACCATGGCACTAAGTGCCTAGCCGAGTCTTTCCTTAACCACCTCCAGGGACGGTGACTCCATCACCTCCCTGGGCAGTCCATTCCAATGTCTAATCACCCTTTGTGTGGAGAAACTCTTCCTCATATGCAGGTTAAACTCCTCCTGGTGCAGCTTAAGACTTGGGTTCTCTTGTTCTATCACTGGTTGCCTGGGAGAAGAGGCTGACCTCTCTCAGGCAAGTACAGTGTTTAGTACTAACAGGCATACGATTAACCATGGATGTCTTGGAGAGAACGAATTAGGAGGAGGGTTGCATGGGTCCTGGCATTGCAAACTGCTTTAATCTTGCCTGGCCCCTGGTATCAGAGTTTATGTGAAATCTCTCCGATAACATGAGAGTGGTTTAATCTTTGGTCTGTTTGCCTTTGCAGTGGACATTCTTATGTGGTTACACAAAGGTGTATGAAAGTTTAAATATGCTTATACCTACTTCTAAACTGGATTTTTTTTTTTCATCATTTTGGGCTCTGTTAACACATAAACTCAGATTGTTTATTACCGTGTGTGTATAGAACTAGTGAAGAAGCAAAAAATGTAAAGATATTCTTTTAATTTCTAATTTCTCACCTGCAGAAATTCCAAAAGTGACTTTCTGCTTTGTAGAAAGGAGTTTGTTGTATGTTTAAAACAGCGGAGCCACACCTGCTTTCCTGCTCTGCAGTTGTGAAAGCCGTTAATCCTGTTTCTGCCATCTGCCAGAGAAGAGTCTGTAGTTACAGAACAGTCTGTAGCCCATTGTAGGTGTTTATGTTAAATGTATGTGGAAGTTTTCATATTTTACTTAATCTCAGTTCTTCAACATGTGAAGATGAAAGTTATGTCCCAGACTTAGGTCAGCGATCTGTAGCTTTATAGCAGAAAGAAACCTAGCTCTCTTTTTTCCCTCAGTATAAAAAGGAAAATTACAGTAAGTACTACCCAATTCACACACATCCTTACAAAGAAATAACCCAAGTGCCTTTTAGAGACAGGCACTAATGGTGTTCCAAAAGTGGAATGCTTGTTTGCGTGATCATGACTGCTTTCCAGTCCTGCATTAGCAGAGTTGTTAATTGCTAATTTTTTTTTGCTTTGTTTTGTTTTGTTTGCTTGTTCTACAACTGGCTCACCTTTTTTTTCAGTAGTCTGGCCTACTACTGAGCTACTGTCTGCATCAGCATGGGTTTTGTTTATGTGGGCTGTGAGGCTGTGAATGTTCTTAGGTTTTTTAGATCTTTAGTGGTACAGGCATAAATTTTAATTGCTTCTGTCTTTCTGAGTTTAAACACACCAGTTGTTACACGTGTGTGGTGTATGCAGTGGCCCAGGGGGAGGTGTGCAGAGTTAGGGTATGCAGTATTTCACTGTATAGATCTGGATGTATACATCTCTATAGGTTACTATTTTGCTACAAGTGTATGTACAGATTCTTTTCTAGCTGTTATTTCTTTGTCTCATTGTAGTTATAAAGTTTCTTGCTGTCTTTAGCCCCATCTTTGGTATTTCAAAAGTTCTTCTCAAAAATTCAGGTAGCAAGATGTAAAAAAAACTTATAAATCTTAAAATCTACTGGATTTACAAGGGGTAACAAAACTCATCTGAACAGTAATACCAAGTCATCATTTTGTATGGAAATCATTTCATGTGATTTTTTTTTAATGGAATCCATACAGTTACCTGGTATATAAGCTTTTCTGTAGGAAACATTCCAGCAAGAAGTTTGAAAAGTGTGGAGGTCCTGGCAAGAATTCTGATTTAATCAAAGACAAATTGTTGTGTTGCCATTTGGATGGCCTCAAGAGCTCTGGTATGGCTTATATATGTGAGTTCTCTCTTTAGTCAGCTTTTCAAGCTTGAGTTCACTCTGGAAGAGCCTGTGACCTTCACCTTTTTCCATTCAGTGGGTTAGAGATTGGATTTATTTAAACGTTTGCCGTGAACATTTGCTATGAACATGAGATAGTTCATGCAGTGTTGGCTTTAGGACCCCTCATCAGGAGGAGACTTACTTTACCTGTATTGGGGGTGTGCAGCATGTTGGCGTCACCCACTTCTGTGTTGGAGGGAGAAGCATGGACAGGAGTGACCTTTCCATCTTGGTTCACATGTGGAAGCATCAGACTTGCTGCTCTTGTACTGCCTGGAAGGTTGGTGCCTCTGGACAGCCCTGTGCTGGCTGTGTGTGTGCTGTAGCTGAGTCGCATCCTGTTGTATGCCCAGAGCTCACTGGGTGTGCCAGGGTTTCCTGCTCAGTGTTCTGCAGCCGTGCAGGAAATCCTGTGTGGCTGACAAGTGTCAGGTTTCCTGGTGCATGGGGTGCAGCCAGTAAGTGGAAGGCTTCTGAGGAGTGTGTCTTGATGTTCCTGGGGTAGCCAGCATCTATGCACATCTTTCTGCACAAGAACCACGGCATAGGAATACGGCACTTATGCGTTTTGCAATATTGTGTGGTCTTCTAACATGGAGAAAGAAATTCCTGTTGCATGCTTGTCTTCCATTGAATGTTTAAGTGACATTGAATATTTAAGTTGATTTGTTCCAAGTCCTTGAGAAAAAGGTAGCAAATTCCATATGTTTAGTGAAGGCAAAATGTTGCACTTTCCTGGTTCCTTGGTGTGTAACATGCTTTCTGCTGGGATGTATTGACACTGGATTTGGGACACTGAATATGCAGTGAGGACAGCAGTGATCCTTGTGTTTTTGTTTTTTGTTTAATTTGTTACTTTTGTCTTCTTTGCTCTCCATTTTCAATGCCAATGAAGTAAAGGCTGTTTCTTTTCATGCTCCCTATATGAGGCAAACTGAGGTTTACCTTAATCTTTAAAGGGAAGGGGGTTCTTGGCGTTGTGTCATATAAATTGTTAATAGGATATACATTTCTGAAAAGTCAGAACGAATAAATATAAAATCTAAAAGCATTGATAAACTGCAGCTCGTTCGTTTGTTTGCTTTGGCAGCTCTAGAATAAAGTGCAATGGGTACCAAAAATTACTAGATCAGCATGTGTATTCTTTACTGGGGAAAACCTGGCTGTTAAAAGTCAGAGCTAATTTTTTTTGGATTGGATCCAGTGCTAGCACAACATGTAAGTTCAAAGATACAGTACCTAAAGATGTTTTCTGGATGTTGTCTTCAAAATCTGCCAACTTAGTTTCCATTGTTCTGAGTTTTATTGGTACAACAATGGACTGATTTGAATTGCATTTGTTTTTTTCCCCTGCCTGTTGTTTGCATTTTCATTTTAAATTATTTACAAGTCTGAGGCTTGAAGATGGGAGCCTAATGAATGCTTTTAAAAATAAAACCTTCTTCTTTAAGCATGTTATGCTTCATGTTTTGAATTTATAACTCAAGCCTTAATGAATAGTTTCCTAGTTGCTCTCATCTTAGAATTTATGAGCTGTCCTATTTACAAGTCTTACCTATACAATGGAAAGATAATTCTTGTTTGCCTTAAATGAACTGTTCTTGTTAACAAGCTTAAACTGCTAATTAGGGATAATATGGCAATGAATACTTTGTCAAACCTTTTAGCAAGAATGCGAAGGTGCAATTTTTAGTTGTTGAGCCTTTTTCTGGTACATTCCGTGTAAGAATACTGAGTGTTGTGGTTTTTGCTGTCTCAGATACGTATCAGGTTAATAAAAAGTATTTTAGGGAGAAACTCTGGCCTGTATGTCCTCACAGAAGCAGGTTGACTTCTGCCCTACATTTAGGATAGTATGTTGATGTCCATGTCCTGTGATACTGCTAAAAGCCTCTTTTTTGCAAGGCTTCAGATGAAGACGTGTGAAAGAGCCCTTATGACTTCATGTTTATGTCCAAGCAGTGTTTTTAACAGATAAGTTATTCTCCTGAAAAAATCCAGCGGGGATAGCAGTACTTGCTTTGTTTTGAGTGTACATTAATGTGATTTAATCAGGAAGGAAAGAAAACCTGGGACTAGAATTTGATGTTATTTACCTGACTATAAATCGGAGTATTTCCATTTAGTTGAACAGAATTTTTTCAATTTGTGTCAAAATGATCAAAATCAGAACCTGACACAAGCTCTCCATTTCATGTTTTTTATGTACAGAACCAAAGAAATAAAATTGGATTTTTTTTTTTGTCCAAATCCTACCACAAAAAACAGGCTGGTTCTTGAGCAGAGGTTTTATAACAGTGATGTTACTTGTTGGTACCAGGAACTTGGCAGATATGTTACATGAAAAAAACGACCCTTTTTTTTCTTTAATTGTTTCTCATTAGACTTAAAGTGTCAAAGATGTAGACTTGTGAATTTGAGTGCCATTCTAAATCTAGGTAGCTCAGAAATTCTTGATAAGTATTGCTTTGACTTCTTTGTGTGTGCCTCTGATATCTGCAGAGGATTGTATTTAGGCTTTGTTCCCTGTCTCCTTTCCTTTGTGTCAGCCAAGGAGTTTGCAACAGGGCTGGCAACCTGAGGAGGGAAGGGCAGGAAGAGACTGAAGAGAAAGTTGACGTAGGTCTGGCATTGACCTTCAGCTGCTCTGGAGCAGACATCTGATGATATACAAGGAGCTCCTTCTCTCAAACCCCGAGAATCCTTCCTGGGCACAAGGTCATTGGGTACAGAAGGTGTTGTTTGAAGAGGACAAGTGAAAACCTGCCAATGCATTTTGCTAGCTCTGGTCAGGCTATTCAGGTTCCATTTCCAGGTAAAAAAAACATGCTGAACTTCGCTGGTGGAGGTTGACTTGCAGGAATGCTTTCTATTTTTCTTCATTCACATCATCATGATTTTAGATGTTGCTGATTTCAGTAAAGTGTGTTTTGAGGGGGAGTGTTAAATAAACTTTTATTTCAGAGAATGTGTACCTTTGTATTTTGTATGTTAAGGGTATTTACCCTGTGAGGGGATGGGTTTCTGAGGAGATGACGTACAGGTAGAGGCAATATATTACGCCAGCTATGATAGAGGGAGAAGTAGGTGCTTTCAGGCACACAAGCTTGTCTTTGTGTCTGCTACTGGTACTAAGATAATTAAAATATACTTGAAATGAAAACAAAGTTAATCTCTGAAGTTTATACTTAAATATTGCATGGAAGGGCAGGAATGTAAGGAGTATGTCTTTTTATGGGGTAAAATAATATTTTATTTATACATTGTAAGTACTCAAAGGTCTTTAGAATTGCCGTTAGAGAGTTTTGGGTGGCAGTGTAACTGACAGTGCTGAGAAAACTTCAGTTGATGTCACTGTGGCCATGGTTTCATTTTTAGTTTATTTTTCAATTATTTTTCATCCTTGTAAGTTATGTTTCTGAGCACTATAGGATCTGTTTTGAGAGAAAAGAAATACTTCACATAATATTTAAATTTTGTTTGAATAAACCACCTAGAAAGCACAGGAAAAATAAAAGGTATATTCCCTAAAATAAAATCGCAGTAGAAATTTTGCATTATAAAAGATGATGTTCATAGTGCTGGATTTGTTTAAACCGTCAGAATTGCAAAGCATAAATAATTACATAATTTCACACTTTCCAGTGAAGTCAGACCTTGATTAAGAAGTTGACAGCCTGAAAGAGTCTGCTCTTTGACAGTGATGTCTGTATTCCCTCAATTTGTAGCAACTGCATCTAGAAAAACAAACTGAGCTTTATTCCCTTTACTTTGAATGAGAACCCTTATTGACAAAGGGAGAATATTCCTTTTATTAAAAGTTTTCATACTTTAAATGCACAGATATTTCAGCTTTTCTGCTTTCAGCTAGCGTATATTTTGCTGATACCAGGTCTTCTTGCTGTCTTGGTCCTCACTGTCTTTCAGTATGTTTGATATTCATATTTCTTTTTTATTCCTTCTTCCTTGCTGTGCTTTTTTTCTTCCTTTTCTTAAACAAATAGACAATATGGTAATATGAACTCTAATAGGAAAAAGGCATTGTTTAACTCAGTTGGGGTACTACTAATCCAGTCACCAAATGTAACCATAACACAGCGTGCATTTTAATTATTAAATATAATGGAAACTTTGCATTTTAAATCTAGAGCTATAAACCACTTGTTTGAAAATGCACGGTTCAGCGCTATGATTTCAGCTTGTAGTGAATTACAGGGCAGTATTCTTTGATCAGTTATTACAAGTCGAAGATTAGTAGCATTCAGTGCTTGTGTTAATTTTGAGACTACATATAGGAGTCACTGCAGGTCAAACTGAGGCTCAGTCGTGTATATTTTTAATGATTTAGCAAGCTGACTGGATAAAGCAATGTTAAAATGTGTGGCTAATACAGTCATGCCAGTCATTCCTAATAGGGGTAATTGAAAAGCACATTTTGAGGACTAGTATGCCCCCAAATTCTAGTACTTTGAAAAATGTGCTTTATCATTAAAAGCCATATTGTTGAGGTTTTGCTTTTAGAAATGTTTGTTTGAATAGTTCTTGAAGGCACTCCTAATGATTTTTCGGTGACTTTCCACTAAATAAGAGCTGCCAGGTAGAACAATTGTTTTCTCGTGTTTGTTCAATACATGTTTTTGTAATGAATACATTTTGACCAGAAATTCTAATAAATACAGCGAATTCAAATGAAATAATCTCACTGTCTGGGCATTTTTTGACATGAAGTATTAAACTATTCCTAGAGTGAATGTGGATTTTACTGACTCTACACAAAAGATTCCTAGTCCCTGCATGAGACATGCAGGCCTGAACAGGCTCTGTTTTTGGGACTGGTGGACACCTAGTTATGGAGCAGCTGCAGTAGGTTTGGAGGAGTAGGAGGCTTTGCTTGGGTGCCTGCTTCAGTGCGCTCGCACGGCAGGCGTGCCCTAGGTACAAGAATGAGACTTCTCAGGTTCGTGAGCAGTAAAAAATATGGTAGTAGCTCTGCAGAGTCAGTGTTTTTTCTCCAGGTTGCCAGATTTGGCAGCTCTCGTTTTCTGGGCTTAGGACTTGTGCTCGCTGTCTTTCTCTAGCTGAGGGGCTGTCTCATGCTGGTTGAGAAGGAGCTGGATTTTTTTCTTCGCTCCCTGAATCGGATGTGATATACCAGTACTTAAAACTCTAGGTCTCACTTTCTGATCCAGATATTTTAAATCTTGACATTGAGCAGTATGGTAGTGGCTAACACACCAGGTAGATACAGACATGAGTGTTCTTGGACTGTTGAATTTTGGGAATCCAGTGCAGACTTTTGTGCCATGGGACCTTCCAATCCCTTACAGGATCCTTGCTGCTTGGTTCAGCCTTTCCTTTCCCTCCATCTTTTTTCCTGTTGGTGATCTGATATAAATTCTGTAAACTGGTAAGTGATTTTATATTTGCAGCAAGTCTGGTTGTTTTAAGGATATATTTGTCTTAGAACACCAATCTTCTTATTCTTTCTCTTGTTCTCTTTGTTCATCTCTATTGCAGATCAAGTTATATCAAAATAATGAATGATATCAATGTCTGATAGATCCTTAAAATTCATATTTTGCAGTTCTTTTGGCTCATGTATCATTTTTGAGTGTGTGGCAGGAGGGTGTGTAGGTAATGTCTTTCTACAGTGTTTGGTTTTTTATGCATATTTTGGAAATACCCTCTGCTGTGTATGCCAGATTAATCTAGTCCACCAAAAGATCTTCCTGTGAAGGTTATTTTTTAAAACTGACTACCTTCAAGCCTGAGTCACTGTAGAGAACCAATGGATTTATAAACTTACTTTGTATTGTTCTGGGAATTGGTTGCAATATATATACATACTCCTCAAGGGCTGTAGTTGAAGAATTGCTAAGAGAGAGATTTTTCTGATGAATAAACTTAGCTGAAGACTAAATAAAGGCTACGTTTGAACACATGGCTTTGGTGGTTTCCTCTAAGCAAGAGTGCAGCACCACCTGGGGCACATGGGAGCATCTCTGGACTTCAGGTCTTTGCCAGCTTCCCTGGTGCCCCTGAGACACTGTCTGCAGGCAGCTGCCTGGTGTAGCTTGGTTGTTGCTCCTGCCAGCTTGTCCAACTCACCAGCTGCACTGTGAGAGCCACCGCAAGGTATTACTCCTTTGCAGCTTCCTTCTGTTCCTTTCAGACTGCAAAATGGGGACTCTGAAAAGAAGGGTAAATTTTGCTTTTGTGCTTTTTGTTGTGCTCCAGGAAAAAGCTGAAAGTAAGACATTGCTAGCAGGAAATAGCCTAGGTTGTAGATTGCACCTTTAGGTCATAGGTTGCTTGTCTCTTGTTGTTTTATTTCATGCTTCATTTTGGAATCTGCCATCTTATGTATGAATTGTTTTCCATGCTGTCTTAAATAAGACCCTTTTAATCCTTTGGCTTCTGTGAACTTCTGATGGTTTTTATCTGCCCTGATTTTTCTGTTCAGTTTTCGTTGCACTATATGTTGTCCAGTCTCCAGTTCCTGAATTCTCCAGTCTTACATCTTTTAATTGTGAGATCCATTTTTTTACATTCCGTTTTGTCTATTTGTCCTTTTTAAGATGTGCTGATGTGTTTTGTCTTGTCTCTTCTCTGACACAGGTGATTTTAATGCTCTTGTGTTTTCCATTTGTCCGATTCCTGGTTGTACAGCAGACTTCAGGAGATAGCAGTAGGATAAGATAGCCTGAACCTGGCAATTCAGCAGCAGCTGGAAGTCAGTACCTGGCTCCCGTCTGCTCAGGGGCTCTGGTGCAGCCAGCTGACCATCTCCCAGTGGTTTTTCAGGGGATGGAGTGGGAAGATGGGTCTGAATTACAACAGATGGCTCATACCAACTGATTTAACTGGCCAAGCGTTAAAATTCTTTGTCTGATTGCTTTTCCCCTTCTCTTCTCTCACATTCTTTCTTGCCTTCCTTCTGAAACAGATTATTTTTTTTTTTAATTTGTAAAAGGAAAAGTATACCAACTTTAAGTATGAAGTGGATTTTTACAGCTGAGTTATAAATTCCAAAAACTAGGTGGTTTATAATGGAAATGCTTATGGGGGAGAGGGGAGGGCACGTTATAATACATATGTAACCTTTTTTCCCTCTCTTTAGTGAATAGACCGTTTAAACTAAATTAAGTAAAGGATATAAATTCTGTTGTTTCAGTTTTTAATATTTCATGGCTGATTTTATAGATAAAAGTTACATTTAATAATAAATATGAAGAAGAATTTATACAGCCTGTTCTAGTTTGATATGGAATAGCAAATCCCATTTCTCTGTAGCTGTAAAGAAAATTCATTATAATGTCTTTGATTGTAAGAGATGTCTTCATTGTGATTAGTTACACTGATAATAAACCAACCTTTTTACAAATGGCACGAGATACATAGGATCTCATGTGTCTGCCTTTTAATAGCATTGAATGTGTGCATTTGCTACCTTTATTCTGTAGTCCTTTCATTTATAACTGGGCACTTTTAAAAGTTATTAAAAATAATCTAATTTAATTTTTCTTTTGAAGCATTCTGGAGAATGAGTTATTAATGTAACTAAACATTGTTAATTGTTGAGCTTTCAAAATGTAAACTAATTTTAATTAAAAAGAAGAGGGTTTATGTAATTTAATTCAATTTTGAATAACAAGTTTTCTAGATAAAATAGTGAAATCCAGATATATGGCATTACTTTACAAATCCTTTTTAAGCACCTGAAGAAATATCTTGATTTTCAGATGCCTTATTCCCAGAGAATTCAGTTGGATTTAGATGTTATTAGGTATTTGGGTAATTTAAGATATAGATAGTGGCATGAGGATGCCTGGGTAAAAAGCTGGCTTGATGGCATGGCCCAAAGACTGGTGGTGAATGGAATTAGATCCAGCTGGTGGCTTGTCACAAGTGGTGTTCTCCGGGGCTCAGTACTGGGGCTGGTTCTATTTAATATCTTTATCAATGGTCTGGACAAGAGGATCGAGTGCACTCTGTCATTTTGCAGGTGACACCAGGTTGGATGGAGTGTTGATCTGCTGGAGGGCAGGAAGGCTCTGCAGAGGGATCTGGACAGGCTGGTTCAATGGCCAGGGCCAAGTATGTGAGGTTCTACCAGGCCAAGGGTCCTGCTCTTGGGTCACAACAACCCCAGGCAGCGCTACAGGCTGGGGGCAGAGTGGCTGGAAAGCTGGTGGAAAAGGATCTGGGGGTGCTGTTTGACAGTGGCTGAACATGAGGCAGTGTGTGCCCAGGTGGCCAAGGAGGCCAGTGGCATCCTGGCCTGTAGCAGCAAGAGTGCGGCCAGCAGGAGCCAGGCAGGGATTGTCACCCTGAAATCGGCACTGCTGAGGCCACATCTTGAATTCTGTGTTCGGATTTGGTCCACTCACATCAAGAAAGACATTGAGGTGCTGGAGTGTGTCCAGAGAAGGGCAGCGGAGCTGGGCAAGGATCTGGAGCCCAAGTCTTATGAGGAGCTGGGGGTGTTTAGCTGAGAAAAGGAGATTCAGGGGAGACCTTATCACTCTCTACAAGTACCGGAAAGGAGACTGTGGCCAGGTGGGGGTTGGTCTCTTCTCCCAAGTAAGAAGTGACAGGACAAGCGGAAATAGCCTCAAGTTGCACTGGGGGAGGTTTAGATTGGATTTACCAAAAATGCCTTTACTGAAAGAGTTGTCAAGCCCTGAAACAGGCTGCCCATGGAAGTGGTGGAGTTTAGCATCTCTGGAGGTGAATGTGGCACTTGACATGGTTTAGTGGTGAACTTGGCAGTGCTGGGTTAACAGTTAGACTCCATGAACATGGTCTTTCCCAGCCTAAACAATTCTATGATTTGGGGAGAGGGACAGTTTTGTGAGAGATTCATGAAAAGGGATATTAATTTATTTTTTCCATTGTACATGCATCTAAGAATACTTAGATCTCCTTAACACAGTAGTACAGAATGAGATTGATGAGAAAAGTGTAATGGTTATAATAAGATCCTTTGCATATTTATGTTGCTATGATTTGTGCTGTTACAGGGGTTCAACTAGTAAAATCTTCTGTATTGTTTAGTATATGGAAATAATATCAGATATTAAATCCTGGAAAAGTGGTGCATTTGCTACAAAATTTTAACTTGTAAAATGTAATCGTATTTCAAATTGTAAAATGGAATTGCAGGGTCACTGTTAGAAGTGAATTCCTTTCCTGTTTCATGTAAAAAGAATTTGGTGCTTTAGAATGAGGAAGGCTGCTTAGCTGACAAAACAGAAGTTGCATTTGATTATCAAATATTTATGGAATTTACCAGAAAGTGAAAGTCTGAATCATAGCTCTTGAGGAGAAATAAGATGTGATGCTCAAGTCTTCTGGAAAATTCATGATGGAACAGCACACTTAATATTAGGTTTCACTGTAAAAGACATAAACCAACATTTTTGCTCTGTTATCTGTAAGGTTTAATTTTACACTGTTGTCTCTTTTCCATCGATGATAACAGCTAGGAAAAGAGTTAACTTGTTTAAGATTTTCCCAGGATGAATACTAGGAAAATGACTGTTGATGACTGAAACAGAGGACTAAATATTCTTTTTACCCTCTGAGAGATAAACAGGCTGCAACTAGGACCCTTTACTGTAGGAAGCAGTCCCTTTGACCTCCGTCAGAGGAACCGGCTCTGGGATCTGGGCTGCTCCGTCAGCTGAGAGCTGCCGAAACCCTGCCCTTCTCGGGGGCGGATCTGACGCTGTGTCCTGGCTGAGCTTTGCTGTGATAAGTCACCACGCGGGTCACCTGTCTAGTGGTCCTTTGGATCCTGTGGGTGTTTGAGCCGAGCAACGGTCTGCTTAGTGATATGTCAATTTTTTCCTGCCAGGAAAGTGTTGGAGCAGGTGCAATTTATTACTCCAGCTTGGTCTCCGGGTACTTGCCCGTGGTTGCTACTAAGTATGTTTTCTGTGTTCATTAAAACTTATTGATCTTGGGAAAGTTTGTGGGATTGATTTAAACTTGGTGTTTTTCAGGGAATTAGTAGTATTTTTAGTAATAACACTCTCCTAATGCATCCCTGAGAGAAAGAGTGATGCTGTGTCGAGGAAATACAGAGTCTCTGCAACCAAGTTGCAGTTCTGCCCCAACTCCCAAGGTCCCGTTGCCCAGGCAAGCACTGCGTGGTCCTTCTGTGGCCTCCTGTGATGCTCAGGAACTGTGTCTGGGCAGGGTCCCGCAGCATCTGTATTCCCTGCCCAGGAGGGCTTTGGGGAGCAGAAGGCCATGCCTGGGGCCACCAGGTTGACCCGGCACATGTCTTCCTAGTCTGCCAAAGAGGAGGGCTGTGGTGCCACCCTGATCATGCCAGATGATGGAGGGGTTAGCAGTGCCTCTCTGTGGCTGCCGGGCTCTGGTGGGAGGGAGAGACTCCCCACACCTTGGGCTCCACTGCTGATATTTCCCAGGGAGCTGTTTGATATTGTGGTGCTGGCTGGAGATTAAAGCTTAATTTGATAAACTGACAACTAAAGGAAATGTGTTGTAGTCTTGTGTAGCTGTTAAACAGTGTGCATCAAAATAGGGAAAGGGTTTTGCACACTTAAGATACCCAAGTAACAGAAATCCAGTAAGCAAGGTGCAGCTCTTAGATAAAGCAGAGTGAAGCTTCATAATTTTTGTAGATATTAGGGAAGTGGTCCTCTGTGCAGCTGTTCCCTGTTGCTACTCTGCATGCACCACTCCTGCAGGAGAGATGAGAGTGTTAATTGCCAGGTGATTCCTTGTTTGGGAACGCAGTTGAACATGTGTGCCTCACAGAAATCGTGCTGCCGCTGTGCACGTGCTTAGGCATATTGCTGGTTCTGGAAGAGAGCTGAGTTTCAGGGACTGATTTAGGTAAACATCAAATTTGTTTTTTATTGAAACAGGTAGACATGGAGGGAAATTGACACAGTTGACAAACAGCAGCATTGGAAACCTTTATGATATTTGTTGCCAAACTGTCAGTAAGTGTGAATGCTTTGGACTAGTAAATGGGGGTTTTGTTTTATAAGTGATGGTGGTATCAGCAAGGGGCTGTTCCTTGTCTTCAATTCCTTCCCTTCTTCAATTCTATCTGCCTAGGACCCATTCTGGCAAGATGTGGTTTCATCATATGGGCTGCAGTAGGTGGAAGCTGCTCTGGCATCCCCATGTCCTTCTCTCTGGGGTAGCAAAGCCTTCTCCGTCATTCACCTCCACTCTCCACCTGCTGGCCAAGAGTGTGTTTTGCTGGGGAGAAGTGGCAGCCTGCTTGGCCTTCAGCCTCTTTTTGGTCCTCAGCTGAAGTGAAGGAGGCTTTTGTAGCTACATGGCTTAGTTCTAGTGAAGGGCTTGAGGATGAGGAAGGGAAAAGTCTCCGTGGTATGCCATAGTAGTATCCCTTGACTGGTATCACAGGCACCACAGAAGTCATGAATAATTTTTGTATCATCCCCATATTGCCGGTGCTTGGGCTCATATTGCCACCGTCGCACTGGTATGCCTCCCATTGCTGTCTTGTATTGGTGTCTGTCTCTTGACACAGATGGATGTGTCACAGATGAAAATTAGAGTAAAGTTCAGTTGTAACCCCTGAACCGTTCGGAGTACAGAACTACGTAGCATTAAAAGTTCTGCAAGTGACTATGGCTGAAGCATGGGTTTGCTCACCTGAAAGCAGGTAACAGTTACTTCTGGAGGAAGCCAGGCTTTGCGCAGCTATGTATGGTTTAAGTCACAGTCATGATCATCTAAGTTACTGGGGGAAAAAAATCTCTTTTTGTGTTGTGGAGGACATGGCAGCCCTGTTGTGATTGCTTGCATGTATTACAGGAAAGCTTTTAGGAGAAGAGGTGTGATTTGTCGTGTAGCTTTTCTTCTGCAGGTTAAGGGTTTACCCTCTCCATAGCTGAGGTCTGTGTACAGCTATGACCTTTTTATACTGATTCCTAATGATGGATATTAATTTCTTTTTGGTAGAAATCCAGTAGTATGAAGAAGGAAAGGCTGGTTTGTTCACTTTGCTAAAGTGTGCTGGAGAACTGACTGTGCTGGAGGGGTTTGGGACATCATCTATTACATAGAGCCCTTCTGCGTACACCCTGGTGTGAGGCAGCCCCCTGCTTCCACTGTGCTTCTCCCCATCACCCTCTGCTTTATGTAAGCAACCCAGTTGGAAAATCAAAACTGAGAAAATGTCCACTTCATTTGTCTTGTAGGATTGAGCTGAAATACTTCCAGCATGCTCACTTCTATATCATTGAAGAGAAAAACAGGGTTTGTTTCTAATAGTTAAATTTTTGAGTATGTCTGTATGTCTGCCGTAATACAGTAATTTGATATAGACAGATATGTAAATGTGTACATTCTAATAAATATTCTAATTGAATAATATCAGCTGTCATTTCTGTAGATATGCCTACCAATAGAACATGTAACACGTTTCTGGTTATCTTCTTTTCTCAGATGGAATGCAATTACTTCCTTGTGTGAAGTGGCCACCAGGGGTCATCAGAATGCTTTTATTTTTATTAACGTCTCCTTTTCTTTAGAAGCATATCTACACTTTGTATTTTCTGGAAACTTTGTTAACCTATCACACAAAAAATCCAAAGTCTTTATGTTACCTGTTCAGCCAAAAATTCATGCAGCTCTTTTCAGCTGAGCTTCTTGAAGAGGCAGCAGATGAGGAAAACAGGGTACACAAGATTGAGGAGCATGTCCATAAATACACAGATTACTGCGTGCATTATTTTCTTGATAATTTAACTGGTGATAAATACAGTAGTAGGAGAGGACAAATGTGTCCCAGGCTGTGATGGTAGAGGGCTCTTGTTGCTTTCTGTATGAAATGGTAGTTTTAAGCAAAGGGCCAACAAAGCCATCCTTTTTTGTCTTTGGGGTTTAATTTTGAGCAAAGGTTGATGGAAATTTAGTAAGTCTTCAAAAATATTAAACACAGAAGAGTAGCCTTCTAGGAAATTCATACTCCTTATGTTTTTAAAGGAGGAAGTAGGGCTTCCAGGTTTCTAGGCTAAAATTTACAGAAGCCAATTTGCAAGTAGCAGCAATTCCAAGTTGGTTTTGTCTTTTGCTGCCAAAGTTCAGGAAAAAGTTAAGACTTCCAACATTTTTTCAGGTGTCAGTGGTAGTGCCTGTGTACTTCTCTGATGAATTTGCATGGTCCACTGTACTTAAGAGGGTACTACAGCCAACAATGGAAAGGGATTAAAATTGCATTTTACTTTTTGCTTCTCTCTAGTTTTAATTGATGTACTTGGTGAGAATTGTATCTTGCATGAAAGTACGTCATTTGGAGAATTCCCACAAACCACAGAACTTACTAGTGTATGTGGATAATGTTATTTCTTTCCTGGAAATTTCTTTCCTGGATCTGATAAATTCTAAAATGAAGTGTTTTGAGGATACTTAAAAACTGCTTTTCATCCATAAATATCACAGTGCTATATGAATGTAGTCCTTTTTGGATCCTCAGAAGTTTCTGTTGAATGTTTTTATTGCTATTGTTACATGTATGCCTCACTCTGGAAACAGACAGAATTCTTTGATTTTAAAATTCAAAATATGCAGACCTTCTTAAATTTTAAAAAATTGAAAATCTGGAGGTTATGTAACAAATTTGAGGAGATACTAGTGCATTTCCTCTGATTCTCTGTCTTGGACATACATTCCTATTGATTCTGACAGCACTAGAAATGAGTGTATATCTGTGTGTGTCTTTTTTGACTTCCTCTTCAAAGCTGATCTAAATCTAATCAGTAGTCCCTGCTGCATTTAGCAGCATTTGGCCCTTACTGAAATGAGTGGATGATGAACTGGAGAGCCTTTGTGTTGCCAATTTCTGCCCACCTGGAAGGACTCTGAGTGGTTTGGAAGCAGAAGCAAGCGGGATGTGGGTAGTATTGCAGGTGCATTTCCCTGTGATGCCGTTACAGTTTTTTCTGGTGGCTGTGAGAAAATGAAATTAGTGGGTGCAGATAACTCCCCATTTACACAGGGGATGGCTATCAGGGGGCTTTTTATTTTGTCACTTGAACTGTTCTGGATAGATCTGTGTGGAAATTTCAAAGTCTTTAGTCTTGGAAGTCTGCAGCTTATTTGGAAGTCTCCTGTGGAGATTTTGCTGTCCTAGGAAAATGGGTGGCTTTATGTGAAGAACAGTCTCACAACGCAAAGCTCAAAGTTCCAGCATTTTTGAGCAGCAAGGGAAAACAAATGTTTGTAATGGATATCATCAAATTCCCCTCAAAAAAGGTGATCTTTGTTCCATTTGAATTGACAACCATGTTGTCTTGTATATTTCATTATTGAGGAGACTGTTAGTTTAGATTAGTCTCTCTGAAGGAAGTGATGTAACTTTGTAAGGCCATAAGACAGACATATGATTTGATTTAGGAAGGATGTTATGCCCCTGTGAAGATTCTTATTTGGCACAAAGGTTGTACGTTGAGATGAGTTGTTAACATGCAGTTTTGTGCAGGCTATTTAAGGAGCTCATTAAAATGATTTTGCTTCATTGTATCCATGATTTCATTGAAAGAATTAATTGTCTGAAAAGGGGAATTTTTACTGGAAAAAAAATGAAACTGTTTTCCATGTGTCACATCCTTTACAAACACTGCAGATTTGGCATTGAATACTTGGAGACAATAGTACTGTGACTGAGAAGTGCTCTGGAAATTCTAATGCTAGGATTAGCATAAAAAAGAAATTTAAAAAAGAAGTAAAGTTAGTACTTGTAAATAAACTTTTTTTGTGTTCTTCTGTACACATCCCTACCCCTTCTCTTGGCATATGACCAAAAAGAGAAGTAAATAAAATTTTGTTGACCATCAAGTTAAGGAACTTTGAAGTTTACTACAGGTTTATCGCAATCCCTAAATTCCTTGTCCTTTTGATCTTAATTTAAGATTACTACTTTCTAAATTTCATCTGAGAATTAAAGCAATGCTGGTCTTACACTGGAAGGCTTAACTGCATTGTCTCCATCTTTTGGCATAGTAAGACATTATATATTGTTTTTTTGGACCAGTGGTAAAAAATTAGAACACTCAAATCCAAAGGTCTCTATTTTCATCAAAAAAACCAGCTTCTGTCCACAATTGACTTATGCTTGTGTATAGAACTGTAGCAGACACTATGTCAATATACAAAAAAAGCTTTGTATGGAGAATACAAAAGTGAGTTGTTATCAGGTAAAAAATGGTGGTGGCTGCTCAAGAAGTGCTATTTTCCTCATTTTTTTGTATGAATTTTCTACTTTACAGATGGTGAGATGGTGCTGAATTGTGACTGTGGGATGTCTTTTAAATTAGTTTAAATATTGAAATAAAACCTCCACAATTCTGATGATTTGGAAATCCCGATGGATGAAAGGGGAGAATCTTTGGCTATATTGGTTTTTGTGATACAGCCGGAATACTACGTATTATGCACTTGCAATTTAAAAATGCGTGTCTTATACATTCTGTAAAGATTTGGGTAGTTGGCCTGTGCAGATGTAACATATGTAGCAAACATCCTGCTTTTGAAGATCTTAAAAACATGTTTCACTTCTTTCAGATATTTAGAAAATTATTGAAGAAAAGCACTATGTTATAGCACCTATTTACAGTAGAACTACTAAGCTCAGCTTTTTCTGAGCAAACATTTTGATGCCACAACAGGTTTCTTTCCAAAACTCAGGAGCAGCACTGTGCTGCAAAGAACCTTAAAATGCATTAGGTAATGTATGACTGTCTCCAAGCAGAAGAATTTGTTAACCTGAAGCTAATGTGGCAAATTAATTTTTGGTCATATCCTTTAAGGATCTGTTCAGCTATACTTGATTTATATGAACATTAACAAAAGATTTATGTTACAAAAAGTCAACCCACTTTTGAGTTAGAACAGCTTCATTTTGAACATCGAATATGATGTTAAGAGAGCGCTGTTTGACAGAACTGGCTTTTAAACTATGGAAATACTGAGGATTTGACTGCTGTCTGCTTAGCTTGGGATTGATTCTGCTCCAGTCTTCTGCTGTGCTGTACCTGGCATTACCATTGGCACACTCTTGGAGCCTATATAAATACATTTTGGTTTATTTATGCAGTACATCAAGTGGTTACATTTTGTTGCACTTTAAGCACTTTTTACTTGTAAAAATGTTTCCAGATGATGCTTTAAAAGATGAGGGTGGCAGGAAACACATGAAAGTTTACGCCTTGCATTGATTTTAGTCTTGTTGGTCCACGAACAAGGTAGCTCAGGAGCTGATCTTCCCAATTCCTACTGCTGTACGATTTTGGGAGCATTACAGTGCTATCAAAAGGCTTACTTCATCACGCTAACAAGTAGGAGTTAGATTTAAGCATATGCTTAAGGTGCCAAGGCTTCAGAGGGTTACTTGTTACATCTAGAGTGTGTTCTTAGATGAGGTTAATAAAATTCCAGATGCTAATTCTTCGCTTGTGATGATGGTCCCTGTGCCAGACTAAGGCTTGATCCAAGATTAATTTTGCAAAAAGAAACCCATTTGACCTTATGTGGTCACTGGGATTGTCCAAATTTTGGGTGCTGTTGATGCCTTCTCCAATGCATTGATTCTTCTATATTTCAGTACCAGCTGCAGGATAGCCCTTAATTAGTGTGGTGGTTTTGTTGAGAGCAGAGGTGAGTTGGTTCAGGCAGGCAGAGGATTAGGACTGCTCAGATTTATGACCAGCTTGTGCTTTGCCATTGTCCTAGTGCCTTGTGGCAAATCTGGGAAGGAGCTTTTGGGAGAGAAGCTTAACAGCAGAGGAAGGACTACAGGCTCCTTTTGCCTAGAAGCAGCTAATGGTGTGCTGAATGCCTCCTTTGAGTAGTGATAGCCATTCCTGCAATAAATCCATGCAGGAAGTAGCCCGCGGCTGCATTTGGGTGTGAGGCACTATTCTGCCATCAAGGAAGCTGAGAGGGGTGCTTTTGAAATTGTGTTAGAGGCACAGCAGTGTGATCTGAGCAAAGGCTGTAGCAGAAGGAGCAGAGGCATGGTCCAGTGCTGTGGTCCAGTGCTCCAGATCTTGTGTGAGATGTGGAGAACTGAGCAGAGCTCAGCAAATTGCTGATCATGGTCCCAGCAAAAAGTAGTGATAGTAGCCATTAAGTGTCTATCAGAAGATGTGCTCTTGTCCTAGAGGCAGCTTTAAGAGAGATCTAAAAGAAATTGGAGGCTATTTAATTCCTTAGGCTAATTAATATAGGGGGCAGTTTTAGAGAAACAGCAGCAACTGCCTCATAGTTGTTTTCTTTCATAGAGAATACTTTCTGGATTTTGGTTTCATGCAGGTGCAAGACTCCCATGTAGTGATATTTTGACACAGATTATATGGAAGTGGGACGGAGGCAAATGGAACTCTGGGAAGTGTGTGCAGGGGTAGACTATTTTCATGGAAACTTAGATGTGTGGTAGTCATGAAGTTGGTAAAGGTGTATCATTAATCGTTGCCCCACACAGCCTGCTATGCAGCTGGAGAGAAATTGCCTTGGTAATACTTTCTGGTTGTGGGGGTAGATGTGAGGCTGTTGACTTCATTAGGAAAATTGCCTGTAAATGGAACAGAGTGCAGCCCCAGTCTGCATGCTAGAGGTTTGTCACAAAATAAAGGCTGAGATAAGGAATTAGGCAAGAAGTCTGGGGTGTAAGGCATCTTAGCATATTTGTATTACACATATGATTATTTTAATTTCATACTGAGGTTATTGGCAGCACCTGTGAGATATATGTTTTGCATTTTTCATTCTTCTAGCAGATAGTTTGCAGTTCTTACTACAACAGCTTACAAAGATAAAACAGAGGATATGCATTTTTTTTTTCCCAAGCGCTAGAAAAATCTGTAACTGGTGCAGTTGAGTGGGAGATAAGATTGGACACCAGAACTGGGATTGCGATCTAAGCGCAGAGCAGGATGAACTTCTGTTGCAGAGTTACTGGACAAATGCTGAGAAACGAGGATAAACTTGCAGAGAATGTGTGCAGATAATAAACCATCTTTTTTAGGTGAGCTAGTGGCCAGTGGAGACGAGCTGAATTTGCAGAGGAGTCGCAGAAAAGGCCACATTTTTGTTGATGGAGAAACCTCTAATTATCCTGATACAACTTCTGATAGTAGAAATGTTCAATGCCAGTACTAGTTCACTGCTGGACAAGTTTTCTGATAAATCTTATGGTCTGAGAGGAAAGTATCCTATAAAGAAGATGGAGAATTGGTTTGAGATTGCAAATTGTCTTGTACAGCAAAGGAAAAACTGCTGTTCCTCCCCAGGCCATGTAAGAGAAGAGTGATTGGGTCTCGGTGGTGAGGTGGGAACCTGCTGTGGAGGTGCAGCAAGGCAAAGGACCCGCAGTTGCTTGTTTAAGGATGGACTTGTGACACTCATCACTGAAGTAACTTGATATTTTGCATTATATAAATAAAGCTGTGCTGCAGTTAAACCGCATAATTTTCATCTGATCTTTTTTTCTGTATCCCAAACAGTGCTCATAACGTTTTCTGGGTAAGCTTGCACTTCAAAGGCTTCATCTGGTCCTGCTATTAAATGCTGTCGTGTTTTTGAACATACTAACAGTCTGCTGACTTATGCCAGCTGAGAATATAGCCCTGATTGTTTTCCTTCTGACTAATTGTGATAAATTTCTATTGTGGTTTTGTGAACAAAGAAAAATAGTAGTGCATAAGAATCAGAAAGCCACATTTAGGGGACAATATTGTGGTCCTCCAAAGGGTTGTTGTGATCCAGAGGTGGTTATTCTAGCTCGGTGTAGGTTTGGTCAGTGCTTCAGCTCAATGAGAGACCTACAGTTGAAAAACTGTTCAATGTATGCAACTAATGTGCATTCAATTCCTTAGGGGCCTTCCACAAATTATTCTTAAGCAGAAAAACACTTTTTCACTTCCACGGGTAATAAGTCCAACTGATTTGAATTTATTTTCTCAGTTTAATACTTTCCTACTTTGTCCTCAAAAGTAAACATGATTATTTTTTTTAGCATGTACTTGAATAGTTTTTTGTACCCTACGTTATCTGTATCAACATTGCAATTACTTAATCTTGTCAGGAAGTACTTACAATTGTGGTCATGGCCTCATTCAATGGGTAACTGAACAAAAAACTGAATACTTGGATCTGCAGCAAATTGATGTTTAAATCATAGTGTAAAGCACATAGATAAACATTTAGTATTTAATCATCTGTTAAAATGAAATGCATTTTCAATTCTCAGTTGCTTCATATCAAAATGAAAAGGTAATAAATGTCAAGATTTGATTCCAATCCCCATCCCTCTTACAAACTGTTGGTAGCATCAGTTGTCTAGTGGCGGCATCTTCTTGGGAGCAGGAGGGTCGCACTGGGCAGTTGAGCAAAAGCTTTTGGTAACTGGATTTGGATGGTAGAGTTTGTGCTGGGTCTTAAAGGTGCTGCCCTTCTCTGCACTGTTATTTCATGACTTTTTTTTCTCCTTCCTCCTCCCCAGTTGGGAAATGATATTTTAGAGGATATTTTAGGAATGATGGGAAGCTATACTTGTGGCATATTCTTTTAGAACATGGTTCTATTTGTGTTTTCCCTCTTTCTCTTTAGCAGGTAATATAAGCAGAGGAAGGAAAGCAAGCTGCATACTTAAAATATTTAACATTTATGTTGGCTTTGTTTTGCTTGTTGCAGTCATGATTATTTCTCCTGGGAACTTTTAAATTTGGGAAGCTGATTTTCTAGTTCAGGAAAAGTTAAATATTCCATGACCAGTTCCCTGAAAAGCTCTTAATATTTTGTGTCCAAAATATACTTCTGGAAGCAAAGGTCACATTTATCTGCCCAAGTTTAAAGCATGCAGAAGATTACTTGATTACATAAAAACTATGGGATCTAAGTGTTTGCTCACATGGTGCTCATCACAGTGAGAGCTCTGTAACCAAGTGCCTAGAAGGTGGTATCTAAACCATGGTTAAAATATCATGGTGCAACTGTTGCCTCATATCTTTCATTGTGTTTTTCTTCCTGCCATGATTTTAATTTTCTATATTGCATGGGGTTTTTAAAATTTGATTCTTTTAACCTTTATGTTTACACAAAAGACTAATATAATAATAACAACTCTTTTGTTTTGTAGGTGCTAAACCAAATGATCTACAATTGATAATATCACTGTTAAGAATGGATGGGGAGGAAAATAAGAAGAGAGATGATGTTGATGAGAATTTACAAGTTGAGTTGACAGAAGAATCCCCAAGAAATACATTAGGAGAAAATGCTGGATGTGACTCTTCATCTCAGCAGAAAACAAGGCTTATATCAGATGAAGTGTTCAGGGACCTTGAAAAGAAAGAAAAAGAGAGTGGCACAAACAAAAGGGCACTGTCAGAATCACCAAACCTGGATGTTGTTGAAGCAGAGAAACCTGAAAATGTTTCCAGGAAAAGAAAGCAGGGTTCTTCAGAAGACGTGAAAGATAGCGGAAGGAAATTGCGAAAAGTTTCAGCTGGAGAGGCAGGTGGTATTGTAGCTGGAGCTGTAAAGAAGGAAGGAGTCACCAGTTGTCCTGATAGTGACATATTTAATTCAGATATCCTGTGCCTACGTTACGATTTCAGATGTGCTGATGATGATGCCATATTGAAAATTCACAAGGAAAATAAACATTCACAAGAGGTGTCAGCTGCTGTTCCTGATAAATTGTATTCTTCAGAAGAAATCAGTGTTGTCTGTACAGTTGGAAACATAGACAAAGATCCTAAAGGCAAAATGAGTGATCAATGTTTACCTTCCTGCTCTGATAAGGAAAAACATAAACGAGAAAGCCTCTCTAAACCATCCAAAGACCAAACACACCCTCATTGTAGTTGCATAGGTGAGTGTAGTTCAACGTTGCATACGCATGCTAAGCGAGATCATGAGAAATCCAAGATATTTTCTTGTGATCTTTGTGGCTTTCAGACTGCTGAAGAGAGTCTCCTGAATTCTCATTTCCTTGGCAAGACTCACCTTCGACGCCAAAATCTTGCTGCACGGGGAGGATTTGTACAGATATTGACAAAAAAATCCTTTAAAATCCAACAACCTACTGCAACCAAAGAGAGGAATGTCAGGGTGAAACCTGGGACCAATAAATTAAGGGCAAGAACTGCTGATGCTAAAGAATTAAGTGTTTGCAGTGCACTGAAAGGCTCAAAAGTAAGCTTGTCTAAACAAAATGATGGCAGTGAACTTGTTGAAATGATACCATCTTCAAATACTCCCAATGAAAAAACAGATACTATGACAGAAGAAACGTTGCTTTCCTCTGGTACAGAAGGAAATTATGAAGTCCATACTGAAAAACTAGAAATACCGGGACCATCAGAAAATATCTTGCAGAAAACAGAATCCCTTCCAACTACCAAAAAGCTAGTTAATAGTTTACACAGGACAAGGAGATTTGACAAACTGAAACACAAAAGAAATGTTTTCTTGTTAAGGTCTTCATTTGCACAGAGTAGGTCTTCTAGATTAAAAAGGCAGGTTAAAAGAAGATACAGCTTGTTGGGTAATAATAAGACACACAAATCTCAAACTGGGAGAGTACATGTGAAGCCTATCTCCAGCACACAGCTTAAACATGATGCGTCATATACAGAACTAGAAACTGATGCTGAAAGTAATTGTAATACTGCTGCAGAAATACAAGATCTTTCTGAATATAAGCCAAATACCCCTTCTTCTAGCACTGCAGATGCTAAAGATTCTGAAGTTAAGCTTACTGCTGCTGATGGTGCTCTTCATACTTGCATGGATTGTGGTCATGTTTTTCATGACCGAGAAAGTTTGGAAACTCATGTTGCAAAGCTTCATACAAAAAGGATCCAGTTTCATTGTCAGATGTGTAGCTATTCCTCTGGAGTCAGGGAAGACATGAAGCAGCACTGTCAGGACAGTAAACACCAGATGGGTGGTTGTAGCTTTAATTGTCAACTCTGTTCATTTACCAGTTTGAATGTGGTCGGCCTTCAAAGCCATATGAGTGAAGTGCATAACATGTCCCATAGTTGTCCAGCTTGCATTCTTTTTTTTCAATTGGAAGAAGAGCTGATAAATCATCAAAAAAATGACAAACACGATGGTTCATTATTTCAGCAAGCTACTCCATTGAGTAACAGTGATCAGACCTTGCAAGTGGTACCTTACTCTGACTCAGTATCGAACAATAGCCAAAGACTTGCAAAGGAAATGGAAGTGTCAATGCAAACAAAAACTCCAGACTCTTCCTTCATAAATCATAGAAATGAAGTAAAGCATTCTGTTCTGAATAAAACTCAATTTCAATGTAAAAAGTGTTTTTATAAGACAAGATCTTCCACAGTTCTTACAAGGCACATAAAACTCCGACATGCACAAGAGTATCACTTCCTTTGCAAAGCGTGTAATCTCTACTCACTAAGTAAGGAAGGAATGGAGAAACATATCAAAAGAAGCAAGCATCTTGAAAATGCCAGGAAAAACAACATTGGACTACGTTTTGAAGAATGTATTGTAAAGGTTTGTGTTGGTGTTGGTGGCATTAAATCAGTGGTGGATACTTCCGTTTCTGGGAGTGAAAACACAGAGTTGGATAAAGAAATAATACATGTTTCATCCTCTTCTGTGGAAAACATATCAAGAAATAAGGAATTTGTTCCCCTTGAGCAAAGGATTGGTGAAAATGAATTGATTTTAGCTAATGCATCCAAAGGAGGGAAACCTAAAGGTACTATTTCTAGGACATGTACCCATTGTGGCCTTTTGGCCTCCAGTGTTACGAATTTGACTGTTCACATCAGGCGAAAGCACAGTCATCAGTACAGCTATTTGTGTAAGGTTTGCAATTACTACACTGTCACCAAAGGAGATATGGAACGTCACTGTGCAACCAAAAAACACAAAAGTCGTGTTGAAATTGAAGGATGTGGGAAACAGAACTCAGAGATCATCGTTAGCCCTGAAGGAGGTAATTTTGAATCCATGAGCAAGAAGATTAACAGCCCCATGACTGCCTTGTCTGAACATGTTGAGGATGCTGGCCAGTCATCAGATTTGGAAAATTCTGTCTTAGACAATCAGGAAGTTGAGCGAGGAGATGCTGAGTTAAAAGCTGCAAATGCCAGTAGGCTGCCAGATTTGCAGCCTGCTAGCAATCCATTAAATATAAACCAACGTGTGTTGCTGGAACCAGCGAGGGTTGCTCAGGACTGTGACCCAAGCTTCCAGAGAAGAGCCATGGGTGCAAACGACAACAAGTGTGTACACTGCAGCTTCGTTGCTCATTCTGCTGCTTCTCTAGAGCTGCATGTGAAGCGAAAGCATACAAAACAATTTGAATACTACTGCATGGCTTGTGACTACTATGCTGTTACTCGCAGAGAGATGATAAGGCATGCAGCAACAGATAAACATAAAATTAGAAGAGAATCTTATGTTTATTCTTCTTCTGGGGAGGAAGGAAATACAGCAAATATCACTAAAGAAGGCACTGCTTTGCCTCAAGAGGAGCACCATCGCAGTGCAGGAGAATCAAAAACTATTTTAGGTGAAACAAAATGTGCCGATGATGCGTCAGAAGGTGATCATATGAGTAAAAGCTTTAGTGAGTGTACTACCTTAAATGAAAATACATCTCCAGGAATCTCTAAAGATGTCAGTTCCCAAAATGCAGTAGGAGATGAACTAGATAAGGAGTCTAAAAATGGAGGAGGAAACCCTTTTTGTGAAGGATTCCAGCAAACTCCTCAGAAAGACAGAGTTGTTGAACTCGTCAAGGATGTATCCCTTAAAGAAACAGCTACTTGTGAGGTGCAGAAAAATAAGCATGGTCAGGAGCTGGTCAACTCAGATGAAGATTGCACTGCAGAAAATCAAAATAGATCAAGCAACACAAACTTCAATTCAGAAAAGGGTGCAGAAAACTTGGAAGAAAATAGTGAAAACCCAGAAGCAGAGTGTAGAGACAAAGACAGTCTCAAAAAAAAATCACTGAAGAAAAATAACCCACTTATGCTAAGTCTTCCAGAAACAAGTAGTGCAGTAGAGCAATCAAATTTTGCTGGAAACACTGGAGAAACAGTACAAAATATACATAGTTTAGATGGTAACAGAAGTTTCAGAGAGGATCCTACTGGGGAGGAGGAAGAAGCCCTTATGGAAGCACAACATGAAGCTGAAGTAACTATAAATAACAATGTTTGGGAGGCAGATGGCTCAACAGCTGAGGGCACGCAAGAAACTAGTAATGAGGCTTTAGGAACAGTTATCAGTGCTGATGATAAAGGAAAGGCAATGCAAAATGTTGGCAAGTTTGATTCTTCTATAGTGAGGTTAAAAAGTCATCAGGATGGGGAGGCCGCTGACCATTCTGCAGAAGGACAGATGTCAGGGGCAGTGAAAGCTAGTGAGCTCACACTGAAAGCAGATACTTCAACAAGTGGTGGGAAAAAGAAGAAGTCAGAAGGAATTTCCCTTGGGGAATCGACACGTATTCGCTGCGATGACTGTGGTTTTCTAGCAGATGGTTTGAGTGGACTAAATGTTCACATAGCCATGAAACATCCCTCAAAAGAAAAGCATTTTCATTGCTTACTCTGTGGAAAATCATTTTACACAGAAAGCAACCTTCACCAGCACTTGGCCAGTGCTGGGCACATGCGAAATGAGCAGGCAAGCGTGGAGGAGCTGCCCGAAGGAGGCGCAACCTTTAAGTGTTTGAAGTGCACGGAGCCCTTCGATTCAGAGCAGAGCTTGTTTCTCCACATCAAAGAGCAACATGAAGAGCTGCTGCGGGAGGTCAATAAATACATTGTTGAAGACACTGAGCAAATAAACAGGGAGAGGGAAGAGAACCAAGGCAATGTCTGCAAGTATTGTGGGAAGATGTGTAGAAGTAGCAATTCCATGGCCTTCCTAGCTCACATCCGTACCCACACAGGTATGGAAATGCTGTCGTTGCAAGTGGTCTCTTTCAAACAGAGTGAATGATACCATTGGTATTTTTTTTTTGCTTGTTAAGCCCCTTAATGTTTCTTATGAACTGGCATTTGTATCACCTGATGAGCTCCTGATGAAATCCTAAATTATCTAAAAGGGTATGAAAATACAGTGATCAAAGGGGACAAAATGTAAGAACATTTCAAGTACAGTCACCCTTCTGCTTTTTGTTTCATATAGAGAGGTTTTCTTCCTTTTAATCTAAATTGTAACCATTGATTGGTTCTTAAATTTATATAATGAAGCAGTGCTGGTTTGAGAGAACAATTGGCTGTTCTTTCTAACTTTCTCTTCTGTGCAGTTGTTTAATTTCTAAATTGTTTATTTCATTTCAATTGAAATTTTCAGCATTACATAATGCTTCAGAATAGGCATTTGATATTGCATCATTCCTAAATAAAAACCAATAAGAAACAACAAGATGTTTTTGTAGAAATAAGTTATAGTGATAGGAATAGGTCAGCCTTTTTGGAAGGTGGTGAGAAGTGCTGATGTGTTGCACAGGGATGTAGTATCTGATTTAGTTTCTGTGCTGATCACACTTTCAATTCATTTTTATGTTTAATTTTAAGTGGAAAATTTAAAAACATTTCTGTAGAAAAATGCATAAGCTGCAGTTCTAAATTTATGTAAAAATTCACTGCGATGTTTCTATAAACCTGCCATACATTCTTTATTTTAAATAGACAGCTTTTCTAAATCACTGAGCTCTGCTTAGACAAGTGGTGTCTCCATGGTTGAATTTATGAGTAGATTTGAATAATAAATTCACATTTCAATGAACATATTTTCATTAAAACTGTAAGGTTTATTTTACTGTACTTTTAAATAATGGCTTATTATGGAAGCTATAGTTTAAATTCATGCAGTATTTGAAACTTAGTGCATGGTTACAAGGAAGAGAACAAAAAGGTAAGAAAAAAGAAGCATAAAAGAATGGTAATTCCAGGCATAATCCTAAAATAGTTTTGTAAGGTTTTTTTATGAAAAGGCAAGGGCGTGACTGGACAACAAATCCTAAAAATTAATCTTGGGGAACACAGACATTGTATTTCAAACCTTTCAAAGTATTTTACTATAACTGCAGTATTCATGTATACCAATAACTCACATACTTAATACTTTCAGCATTACTTGTGTCCTGTCAATAACGTAGTTATCTGTATTGCTTCAGCTAATATCCAACTTCGAATGCAGTGTTAAGTCTTTAGAGGGATGCTCATGTTCACATGGTCAGAACAGCTGTATAAGCCCTTAATATGCCCTCTTACGGCAGATAAAACTGAATAAAACTAAGGGGGAGGATGCTAATGGAGCTCTCTTTAGAATTCTTTATGCAAGTGTCTGGTCAAGACATGTTGCTTATAATTGATGTGTCCATTACTTGAATTCTCTTGTAATTATAGTCAATAAGTCTTGTAAATGTGTTAAAGCTCACTAAAAGCATACAAATTCAAGAACAGAGTAAGGCTAATAATTTAAAATAATCAATGTAGGCATTTCAGCACTTAATTTCCCTTGTGTGTTGATAGCTGATCATTCTTAATCCATTAAGATTTATTTAGTCGTTTACAATGCAAAATAGGTTTGCACTGGTCACTTGTGCCATTTGAAAATGTCCACCAGGTTAAGTGCAGAATGTAGTCCATTAGTCTTCCTTGACTATATGTATTAATTGCATTTAAAATCAAGTTAATGTGGATGTGAAAGTGAGGTAACTATCAATATATGACAAAGCAACCCTACTTACATAAGTTACATCATTGATTGTAACATTTAGTAAAAGTTAGTGTACTTTTTAACATCTTGTGTGTAGGTCTTATCATGGAGTATATTTTTACTGTGCTTTTGGATAGCACTAAATATGCAAAGCAGTAAAAGAATACATTTAATTTTGCAAGTCATTTTTTGGTGCAGAGGTATAGAAGGGTTACAGAACCCTTGTCTGCCCTCTTTCTCACTGCAACTTTAAATGAAATGTTTTTCTTATGCTTTGCTTATTCACATAAACAGTAATGTGGAGACTTTTATTAATACTTAATAGGAAGAAGGATTTCTCTTCCAATCAGTATTTTCCTATTTGTGGTTTTCTTCTTATAGAACCTTTTCTTCCCATCTGTATCACAGTGGATGCAGTTTAATAACAAACAAATATGTTTAGGTTATTGGGAGTGGTGGCAGAGGGAAATTACCTACTCCACCAACTATGTACACTTCTTGTAACATTGGTGAGGCAAAGTACAGTATTTCCAGCTTCTCACCTGTCCCAGGGTAACAACAGGTACATAAGAGCACAGCCACACATTTTCCCATTTATTGTTCTCATTATCTGTTTTTAAAAATGTCTTTTATCAGCATCTGGATGTGCATAAATAGGTTTGTATATTCGTGTATGTATGTGTAACCATCACCAACTCCTTTCCTTTTTTAAATTGAGTAATCAGTGGTGATTTGGGGTGGCAGAGGGAAGGGAAGTGAAGGGAAAGTTGCAGAAAGACACAACTAATAATTTCCATTAATAGAAAAATAATGTTTCAAAATACCATTAAATAATGTAGGAGATTTTCACATTGCAAATGAAAAGGAAGCTTTGCTAGAGAGGACCTAACAAATAAGTCCATCACATGTTGACAAGTGAAAATGAGGAAGTGTAAAGAAAAATAAAAGGAGTAGTAGAGGTGGAAGACTTCTTAGTTTGCAATTGATGGAGGTCCCATAAACTTAATTAACAATCAGCATCTGAGGAAAAATCACCTGCAACCACATGATCTTTGTTTCTTTCTCATCAGACTTCTCAGTTAATGGCAGTTGTGCCCAATGCAGGTATGGTATATTATTCCCGCTGTCCTAAACATAGGAGGAAATGGTATGATGGCATTTCATGTGGCTCTGCTCACTCTGTATTGGGCCTGAGCTAGGAACACAGCTATGCCTGCAGGTGCAGGTGGTGTTGCCTTTGGCTGGCCTAAAGCTGCGACAGTGAATTTTTTCTTACAGCTTTGGTTCTGTATTGTCCTAATGTAAAGCAAGGATTATGAACTTCAGTCTTTTTTTACAAAACAGTAGAATGGTTTATGTCTGCCTGACCTGAACTCTTAAATTTAGTCTTATCTTCAGTTTAGTGTGGTGGTGTTGATTTTTGCTTGTTTGTTTGTTTGTTTTGTTCTTGTTGCGTTTTTGTTTTGTTTGTTGTTGGTCGGTTAGTTTGGTGTTCCCTCAGTTGTTAAAAGCCTTATTGTTTCCTGCTACCCTCAGAAAATGTACATTTGTTTTCCATGCCATAACTTGTGGGTAAAGTAGTTTGGTGAGGTTTTTATTTGTTTGTTTGGTGTTTTTTTTGTTGTTGTTGTTTTTTTGCGTCATTTGGTTGGAAAGATGGAAAGATTTTTTTCTTTTTTTCCTGAGAACTAAAAGCTAAATGGGAATCCAGTAGTATCACAGCTTGAAACAGCAAAAGAGAATCACTGAGGTTGGTGATTAGTAAGGCTAAGAAATGGTTAAATGCTTTACATTTTTTCAGACAGCTTTATGGCAAATATAGAATTTTTTTTTCCCCCATTAATTTAAATCTTAGTCTAATGTCTTCATTTTCAGTATAAAATTTTGGGTTGTTCCATCCAAGAACATACTGGAACAAATTTGGCACCAGCAACCTAAAAGAGAGATACACTGCTTTTGTTTCAGGTGATAAGTACTGACTGGAGCCTGCCAGCACTTGAATTTTCATGGAGTTTAAATGGAGATGTTAACAGATATTCAGCTCTGGATCTGAGAAAAAAATCAAAACCCCTCAAGGCCTCAGTGATTTTTGGATGAGAGCAGTCAACAGAATAATACATTTCTGTATTGTCAGCACACTGTTTTCACGATTGGTCTGAACTCGAGTTCTTCACAAAGGAGTCATGTAAATGGAAAACAGCAAAGGTCTTGTATGGAAGCCCTGTGGGACACCTGCAGTAACAGAATGAGGAACGAATTTACAATTTAATCAGTAGGAGAGAAAGTAAGGGAACACAGGATAGAATCCACATGGTATTTGAATTCTATAAGAAAAAAGAGCAGTATAAACACCAACAGATTAAAAAAAAAATCCTCTTCAACTGTGACCTTATTGTAATTAATTGTCCAAAAGTTAAAACATCAACTTTTAGTAGTCTTTTAATGCAAAGATAGGGTTTTTTTTAATTTGCCCATGTCTCTTTGTAGAATGCAGTGTTGATTTGAAATGTCACCAAATTAATGATTAATTCAGTTTTATCAGGATCATTTAAATAAACTGGGTTTTTTTCAGTGTGATGGATAGAATGTGATTGCTGTGAGCTGCAGTCTGAACCTGCTTTTGACATTTAAACATATAAAGCTGACTAGATATAACCATTGAGGTGCTAAATATATTTTACATCTACTTCCAACAGTAGAAATGGAAGTATTAAGAGATCTGGCTTCATTGTCATTGAACTGTGAAATATTCAACCTTGTCTGCCTGTGCTTAGTACTGTTGACTTTTTTATTTCAGTTAGAAGATTAAAATTAAATGCTTCATTTTTCGTTAGCTTTTGGGAATTAAATTGAAATTTAAGACTAAAAATTTTTACTAAGATCCACAATTTCACCAGTGGATTCTTGGAAGATATTCTGTTTTCAAGGGCAAAGCAAAAACGTTCATTGATCAAGTATGATATAGTGCAACGTTTTTCTTATCAGAGCTCTTTATGTATATTTATTAAAGATCCCATATGTCATATTATGCTTAAGTGTATTGGAAGAAGTACTTCACAAAACATATACTAAACATAATATGGAGGCTCTGTGACCATATTGTACTTACTTTTAACTGCAATTCTATGATACTGATTTATTGATTTAAGGATTTAGTGATCAGAAAATTGGAAAGTGCTTTTAGAATGATGTTGCTGTGTAATAACCTGGGGACCGACATGTGCCCAATTTAACTAAGTAAAAAAGATAGTTTTTCCATCTCGAGAGATGATCACTGTTAATTAAGATAGACAAATAATTTGACTTTTTGCTGAACTGATGTGGTACAAAAAATAGGTTGATACTTTTTCCTTGGAGAAATAATTTCAGAGTTCTTTGGTCTGCAGCAGACATTTAATATTAAAGTTTGTTCTTGAAATAAATAATAGCCAAAATGTCAATACTTCTGGTTTGCAGAATAATCATAAATTCTTGACCATAAAACAGTCATAAAGGCATAATATTTTATCCACTGTATATTCATACATTGCATGCCATTACAATAGCTAGGTGATGAATCATTTGCTGTGTGTGACAGAACAAATCTGAAATACCAATGCTAATGTGAAATCTATTCAAAGTTGGAAGACTTGTAATATTACTTTACTTTAAAAATATTTGCTAAAAAAAGGTACATTTTGCAGTTTAAACCAATACCAAGCCACTTTAAGACCATTACTTGAGTATCAGCATTTGGCAATGGGGAAAGGCATAGAACAACTTTTGCCATCCTGTTGAAATGTTATCTAACTATTATATTTTCTTCTCGTTTTAATATATGTTGTGGATTTTTAATGATAAGAAAAAAGACCAGATTAAAAGTTAAGAGAGCATTTTCTGTGATCTTGAACTTGAGGAAACTTGAATGAATAACGTATAGAATATGCTGTCTGTGTCCTGGGAGTTATAAATTTATATACAAGACACTTTTTTTTATTAGGCAAAAATCTCAAATAGGTTAAATGTGGGATAGGTTTTTAAAAGGTTATTTTTCCTCAGGAATTTTTATTTTTTTAACTGTGGGTGATATTTTATTCTAATTCAACTCATATCTTATGCTAAATTTTACTTAGGATCAAAGCCATTCAAGTGCAAGATATGCCACTTTGCAACAGCTCAGCTTGGAGATGCCAGAAACCATGTCAAGAGGCACCTTGGGATGAGGGAATACAAGTGTCATGTCTGTGGGTGAGTAAATTGAAACAGTCTCCACCATGGTTAACCAGGAGAAGAGCGCAGAATATGCATTGTTTCAGAATTGAAAACTGTGATGTGAGCAAGAGTGGCTAAAATTATGCATGCATATCCTCCTTTCCATTGTTATGGTAAATTCCTTAAATACAGTTATGACATTCTTTTCCCACTTCTAATCCTGCACTGAAGATGAGCAATTTTATGGGCTACAAGGTCAATTTGAACCTGTAATCTGTAAATTGACTAAATTATAGGATGTTCATTCACATTGCCAGGGAGAACTGTAAATTCCATTTAAAGACATAAAAAATATATAATATAGACTTTACTGTGTGGGGTTTTTTCTTTTGCTATACTGTTATAATTTTAGTACCATTAACAGATTTCTGGACTCCATTAGAGTTTTCATTCTTTACAAAAACAAAACAGAAGACAGATTTTTCAAACAAATGGATCTAAAATATTGCAGGCATAAGACTTTTAAAATAAATTGAAATCTTTTATGTGTGCTTGTGTTCCTGTTTGTTACCCAAAAAATCTTGTTTTTCTTTTTCCAATTGTTATTTCCTCAGAAGGATCGTTCATAATGTTTAATTGTCCTTCAAATGTGTTGCATTTAATAGGAGGCATTGAGACTCCTTAATGCAAAACTAATTAATTTAGCAGAAATGTTTAAAAGGTTTTAAAATGCCATGGCATATATGGTACATCATAGGACATTCAAAGTTGGATTTTTAATACCCTGGTTCTGATTAAAAATATATTTTAATGTTATTATGCTGAAGAAATTAACTAATATATGCATCATATAAAAACATTTTATGCAAACCTATGTAACCTGCTATAGCAGTCTTATGGCTAATGTGTAGAAGAGCACAGGTTCAATTAGATGATGCAGTGCACACATGCATGGTGTGATGTGATGTTGGGGATAATGTTCAGCAGGAGGAGGTTTTTTAGCCTTAGTGTACCAATCTACTGCAGGACAAAGTGACTTACACATTTTAGAAGACAAGTGAATCTTCAGCTGAAGACGCAGCTGAGTGATTTTCACTGATTCATCTCTGTTTTTCAAATAATTTTGCATACAGCATTATGAGATACTTTGGATGGGTTTACTCACTTAAGAAAATTAATTGCTATCTTCTTGAAACGAGAAATGAAAATGTATAAGCCCAATTCTTAAGTCCACTGTATATCAGTAGTAGAATAACTTGTGCTACTCCTTATTTTGAAGCATGGTTAAAATGAACATGGTTGGGTATTTTATGTTGTTTAAAAAATCTTTTTTGCTGTCTCTGCTTTATGAATTGCCAAGAATTTGACATGGAAGATAGTTAAAAACTACAGATCCACAAAAGTGTTCAGCAAAAGCTAAACACTCTTCTTTAGAAGTTGTCCACAAACCTGACATCGGTTGTTTGTTCAATTCTCTTTTAACTTAAGCTGAAAAATCATCATAATATTTAAGTATTTCATTGTGAGAGGAAAAATAAAAAAGTTTCAAACCAGCTAATATGGTATCTTTTATAAAAACAGAAGAGAAGTAAAATTACTGGGATTTGGCATAGTACCTCATTTTTTCAAAAACTCATTCTATCACTTTCGGGATTGACATGTCTGACAGAACCTGTCTCAGAAATTACACAGCTCTCAGCTGGGATTCACAACAGTTATGCAGGAGAGAGAGCAAAACATGTATGAGTGATTTAAAATTTGGATTGAAATGGTAGTCACTTTCCTAAGCTGATTGCTTATTCTATGTTGCTGACTTGTCATACCTGGTAGCCAGGCAAGTACTCATTTTCCATTTTTGTGTATTGTTAATTTTCATCAGCAACATGGAGCTGTGCTACTTAGATATGGCAAAACAACCAGCTGAAGAGACATACACCACAGTACCTCATGCTTACAAAAATCTGATTTATATCCCTGTTTAAATAATCATCACATTTCACTTAATGTGCACAAAAAATGTATTTTAACAATCATATACTAACATTGATTTATTTGGAAAAGACATTTTTGCTCTGTAGTTAACAATCCTGAAGAACTGATCAGGATTTGAAGGAGGAATGACCAGAGCAGTTTGGACCATAGTCCATATAATGAATATACCATCTTACATGTGGAAGAGGAGAAAAAAGTGTTAATAGCCTGTGCTGTATTTGTGCTCTTTTAATTGAAAGGACTGGGTAGCGTGTTGGTTAAAAAAATAAAGTAGCAACATAAAAAAAGATAAAATTGCTAGGATTGGCTATCGGATTAGTGGCACTATAGAGCATTGGTACATTAACATCACTGACAATGTCAATTCATTATCATTGATGGCTAAATAATCTTAGAAATGCTCAGTGGACCTATTAGTTCCTGAACATAAGCAGCTCATGCTGCATTTCTTCATTAGCTTTAATTGCTATAAATTTTACCTTTTTAAAAATCATGCTTTAAAAGGTGAAGTGATCTTTCAGGAACATTAACTCTGTAATTTTGTCACAAACAGAAGGTCTTGCACTATGTTTTCTTTTCTACAGTAGTTAATATTCTATCCTCTGACTTTTAGATTCTCAGTAATAAGCCCTCTGCTAGTTTTGAGGATAAATTGTGTTTCAAAAGCTTTTGAATCTTCTTGGGCACTTTTTAAAGGTGAAATGTCAGTGCAACATCATGGTGTGGTCTCAAAATACCAAGTTTTTTAGAAACAAATTATTTCAAAATTTTGGTCTTAAAAAAATAGGCAAAAAGCATATTTCTGGTGTTGTTTTAGGAAGGATTTGCTGTGCCTCAGTTTTCCAAATGATCCTCATATTTACACGCTACAAAGTACACAATATATAATTCAGCTAGTTGTTGAAAAAGGCAGTAATTTTGCTGTGTTGTTTTATTTTTTTTTAATTGAAGTTCAGGGTTTGTTTTTCTTCAGCTGCACAGCAGAAACTACATGACACAGAAATTGGACACCGCTAATGTTTTAACATTTGGAATAAACCGTCTGCTACTCATTGCCTTATCGCAGATGTGTGTTAATTGTTTTCTTTTCCATACCCATGGCTGTAAAATATATCCCATTATTTCAGGGTAATGTCTATTTTCTGTCTAGCAAACTGCTGCATATTTGAATTTCATTTTTGAAAGTCTGACTCTGAAATTGGCTGATACCCTGGGTTAGGTGAGCGAATCTTGGTTGCCCAGCATTTAAAATTTTTGTTTCATTTGCCTGGTGAAATGCTGTGAAAAGGCTTATCATGTACTTTTCAGATTTTATCCCTTAGGTAGGACATGAAAAATGCATTGTTCTGCAATTGAGATTTTGAACAGAATTTATAGGCAATGTTTGATTTAATAATATGTCTGTTATTCCTTTGCCTTTTTCTTGCCTTTGCTTTTAGAAACAGAATTTTGGGGTATGTAGTTACATGTTTCAAGTAAGAGTGGCTGCTTCCTTTTTTTTTTTTCTCTCCTTTATGACCACTTAAAAATCGATTGAAGAAGATGGGTATAAGGTAGGTTTGGATTGTTAGGAAAATTTTCAGTATTTAAAACGTGCACATAAACAGTTTTTTCTGCCTTCCTACAAATTGAAAGGGCATTTGTAGCAATGTCTTTATTATGTTTATTACACATATAGTATTTAATATATAGTAGTCAAGTGTTTTGAGAACAAAAGTAAGCCTTTGTAGACACAAAGGAATTTAGAGGGGGGTCAAAAAGATTGTATTTTTTCTGTATTTTGCTGGAGTAGTTATGTCTTTTAGTTTTTTGATGTGGTGTTTTTTGTTTGTGGTTTTTTTTTTGTTTGTTTTTGGGGCTTTTTGCTTTGTTTTGGTCTTTTGGTGGCTGGAGGTATTAATCTTTATTTACTTTCTGCTCTTTAGTTCTCTGTTTGCTTTGAAACACATTTTCTCAGTTAATTCTGGAGATATTGAAGATGTTCTGTTAAATAAGTGTTTTGCTAAATTCGGTTATTTCTTAAAGCCTCCTATAAATAAACTTTGGGGACAGTTACAGTGTCCCAAGCATGGAAATAACCTCACTTCTGCTGCTGTTGTTAATGCTAAGATTAATTCAGAGATTTGTGTAAAGTTCAGTATTTTAATGATACTGGTTGCTTGGAGAATGTCTAAACAAAACTACTCACCTATATTGAGCATAGTGACTGATAGGTCTTTGTTCTTGATGGATAAGGATGTGCTTTGACCAGCTGCATCAAAAAAATTTGGCTGTACTCCTGTGTATCGTGTTCTGAGAAAATTCCAGATTTTCAGATTTTTTAACTGATTACTATTAATTTCAGGCTACTTTTAGTGAAAGGCTGCTCTTAAGATTGCTTTTAGCAAGCAAAAAAGACTTATTCATAAATTTGTTGGTAGGAGCAGGAAAAACATATTTTCAAAGATGCCTTAATGTACTGTAATGTAAATTAATTATTTATACTTTTGCAGTTTGGGAAATCTTAAATAGAAAGTTGCTACTCTAGTAAAACTATTTTTGTGTGGTATTACCTAGTTTTTGTGCATTAGAAGGGATCTCTGTGTAGATGATTATAATGTCACTTTCTGACCTTTGCAGCTTGAATAATTGTAAATCATTGCTTCATAACGTGTCAGAGAATGTCTGTACTAGGGAATTAAATGGCAGAATATAATAGACCAAATTATTGCCTGTCATGTTTTCAACAACACAGTTAGTATTTGAGTTACACTTAATCATTACGTGCATTAGCAACTTCATTGGAATCCAGCTTCAGGCTGAGCATGAAATACATTACATTATTTAAACCTCTAATGGTAGAAGTCATTTATTTGTGTTGAAGTGTACAACATGCAGAGTTTCATAAAGCAAGGAACACTTGAGAGCTTAATTTATCCAAATCAAAGTCTAAATGCAGATAAACACAAGTGGCAAAAATTAGTAATTTTTATAGTCTGGAAATATTTAAAAATACATGGTTGTGGGTAATTGAAGGCAGCAGGAATAAATTAAAATCACTATTTTTAGTCAGCTCTGAGAATTAAAACTGTTTTATATCTAAATAATCAAATGCATCATGAAATTGCATTTTTGAACGAATAATTAATTATACACATCATATCTACAGATGTGTCCAAACAAAAAATATATGTTTGGTGCAGCTGTTTAGATCAGAGATAATTGCATGTGAAGTGACTGTTCCAGATCCAGCTATTCTTAGTTTCTCTCTCTGCATTTTGCCATTTGGTGCTATCATATACCTGTGTCCGCGTTTACTTTAGTAAAGAAAAATGAAGTGAACTTACATAACGGCCTTCCAAACTTGCATATGCTTTTAAAAAAATTACAAGAAAATGCTAGAAAAATATATGAAGTTAAGTAACATATGTGTTATCTTGCCATTTTTTGTTCAGCTGTATTATCATTTTGTTAGATTTGCAAACCTGACCTTCAGTACATAGTCTCTCTCTTTACTACTTAAGAAAATTACTTGAAGTAGAAGCAATTTACTTTTATTCAGAAAAGCTCCCAGCACCTTTAAACAACTGGTGCAGATCCCAAGATGTGTTGTGCAAGACTGTCCTGGCCTGGAAGTCTGCCATGGAGTTGGCTGGAGTTGGCTATAGACTCCTCTGCAGGCAGTAGAGGGACTCTTCTGTTTGAAACTACTGTAACAATTGATACAGAAAAGTCAAGACCAACTTCCCCCTTTATAAAAATGGGTTTTTAGCAATTTGTATGCTAAATGGGATTATAACAATGTGCCTGCTGAAGAGACAAGGTATGCAAGGGGCACACTTATGTTATATGTTGTATTTGGAGATACATAAAGCTGCATAGAGTCCAATTCAATACACTTCCAAGTGGCAGCTATTGAGATGCACAGAGGTGTGGCACCTGTAACTACTGCTTTTACAGACATGCATTTTTAATATTTTACTGTCTCGTAGATTGCTCTGATGTCCAAGACACGTGCACTTCTGCTAGGCCATAGGCACCTCACTCTGAACACGTCCTCTTGCCACGCAGGGCGGTTGTTGTTTGTTTCTGAGGGTGCAGGCATTGTGAATAATGGGAAATAGTCTGATGGTGCAAACATTGGTGTTTGACACTTAGTGCTAAGGCAAGCAGCAGTCCTAAAATTCAGTATCCCAACTGAAAAAAGGACTTCTGTCCTTATCATCATGGTTTAAAAGGATTGGCCTAAAGGTTGGGAAAAGATAACTGTTAAAAAATGCCATCTGTTGGCAGAACCAGGTGTCAAAAAAGTTAACTCTGTTTTGGTGACCATGAGAAGAAAGGGGATGAGAGTTGTTGGTGTGGATGGTTGGTAGTGACAGGGAGAGAGGTTTGCTTGATTAAATTGTGGTTGGGTTTTTTTGTCAGTAGGCTGAAGTAGCATGGTTTCGATTTATACCCAGAATTCAGAAAGCTTGCATTTGTTTCATTCTTTGGTTTAATCATTTAT